>SNQJ01S0198819.1:16672-39041 GCA_010110895.2 Picea sitchensis
GGATGAGGTATTATGTGATGTTGCCCCACTGGATGTCTGTGATGTTCTCTTGGGCCAACCATATATGTGCAAGCGCCATGTTGTTTATGAGTCTCGACCTCGCAATGTTATTGTTTCTCTGAGGGGTCATCTCTATAGAATACCAGAGGTAGTTCCAACTATTGTTCCAACTAAAAAGTGTCGCAAGGTAGTATCTCATACTGCAAAATTTAGCTTCTTCACAATCTGTTCAAAAGGAGAATAGAAGGACACTGCAACCACTACAACCTCACCTCAAGCACCTTCTATCAAACAGAAGCAAGTCGACAAGGTTGCAGCAAAGCACAAAGATTCCTTCTGCACATCATCCTCTCATGTAGCCCGACTTGTTGAACGACCTCAGCCTCAACAGGTTCGTGACAAACTTCCACAAACTGAGTAGTGCGACATCTCCAGCAAGGCAAGCAGCTCACCAAGATGCAGATTCAACAAATGCTTTTCCCTCTCCCCTGGGAACTCAACACAATGGAGACCATTGCTTCCTAAGGAGGGAGGATTGACCTAGGTGGATATCGATGGCCACCCACCTTTTTTGACTGGCTCAAAACAGTTTTCTGGCAATTTTGGCAATTTACTATTTTTAGCAGGTTTTAACTTCTGGGACCATTTTGAGGGCCTAAATGAAGGTTTTTCGAGATCAAGGTTCTCAATATTAGTCAAAGGCTTCATTGAGCCCTCAAAATGAATCTCCTTAGCGATACCTTTCCAAAGAGCTATCATACGCCTAAAACAGAGATCGTATGCAAACGTTACGACCCCGAGAAGTTGATGTACTAACTTACCTAAACAGGGCCCACATGACTTTTGGCGCTTCATCTCCTAGGGTTAGGTTTTTGGATGTATAGGGTTTTTGGCATTCCTGTTTATTGTAAAAAGGCCTTCAAAGCCTCGTTGTAATAATCTTCTGGCGAATGCGAGTAGCCGTCACATCTCTTCTCAGAGATAAGCTGCCACCATTCTAGCGAGTCTTTCACTCTGTATTTTTACAGTCTCTGTACATTTCTTTCATTAACAGAAATAATTTATTACTGCATATCTATGTTTATGGTTGCATCTTTGATACATTTCTGTTATATTATTGAATATCTGTGATATCTCTGTGCATTTCTTTATTATATCTCCGATCTCATTTCGTGCCGAAAATAATCCGGATCAATGGTATCAGAGCAGGCTATTATTGATTTTTTTTTTTTCAGTGCATGTCCCCGACGAGGTATGAGTATAGCAAGTTGGGTCTCGAGCTTGTCTCTCTTGAGGATAATCGCTCTCGCACACCCAAGAAACCCTCAATGGCGGAAGAAAAGAAAAACGACGGAGCGGAAGATCCTATCAGTCTGTTGCTTGAGCAAGCTCTCACGCGACAGAGGGACGAAATGATGGAGAATTTTTCCCACATCCTTCAACGCCTGTCGATAGCAAAAGGCGCATCTTCATCAAGCAACCACTTTGGAGGCACCTCGCCTTTCAAGGTACAAGTTAATTTTGATATTCTTGTATTTGAAGGACAGATAGATGTGGAAGCCCTAGACAAATGGTTAAATCTGTTAGAAGGTTATTTCTCTGTTCACAAATTTTCCGACAAAGAAAAGATCACCTCCGCACGCCTTAAAGCTCTCCCCCATGTCAAACATTGGTGGGAAACTTATTGGGAGCAGAGTTCCACAGAGGAGTCTGAAATATATGAGGTCGATCCCACTTGAGATTTTTTTGTGGATGCGGTAAAGGAACAATATTACCATATTGGAAACTATGAGGACCAGTACATGAGATGGACCACACTGCGGCAAGAGAGGGGCCAAGCAGTTCTGGAGTTCACCAATACCTTCCATACCTTGCGCACCAAGCTGGGTATCCAAGACTCCGAACAACATTTGGTTCTGAAATACCGTGGGGCTCTACACAGATACATCCAAATTGAAATGGATTTTTGGACATCTCATCACTCGGTGTTGCTTATTGATATGTTGTTAAAATCGAGCAGAAATTTAAGCACCAGAACAAATGGGAGTTCGGGTCTACAAATCCCTAACAATCGAAGTATGACAAATACGGCCCTAACAAACAACCTCCCGAAAACCATTCCAAGACACAGGAAAAGAAGGGTCACGGGAAGACAAAGAAGGACACCAGAAAATGGTGTGAGTTCCACAAAATCCCCTGGCACAACACTGATGAATGTCGCTCAAAACAGTCATTGGTGGCCGAGATCAAAGACAAAGAGCCGAACCCTGATTCAGAATCTGATTCATAAAATAATGGTAAAGGACAGATCATTGACGCGGACACCACTGCTATTGTCGTGACCGTAGCAATTCAACCAGAAGAACCAACAGATCCTGAAGAGGGGGAGCGCCTTTTTCATTCACAAATGTGGGTGAAGGGGACCTCGCTGTATTTTATTGTTGATAGCGAAAGCCAGAAGAACCTCATCTCAATAGAGGTTGTCATACAGTTGGGATTGTCGACAACACCACACCCGCAGCCATACAACATCAGGTGGCTTCTCCAAGGATGAGATCTTTGTGTCAGCCAACAATGTTGATTGTCATACGGCATCCAACCCTTCAAGGATGAGGTATTATGTGATGTTGCCCCACTAGATGTCTGTGATGTTCTCTTGGGCCAACCATATATGTGGAAGCACCATGTTGTTTATGAGTCTTGACTCCGCAGTGTCAGTGTTTCTCTGGGGGGTCATCTCTATAGAATACCAGAGGTAGTTCCAACTACTGTTCCAACTAAAAAGTGTCGCAAGGTAGTATCTCATATTGCAAAATTTAGCTTCTTCACAATCTGTTCAAAAGGAGAATAGAAGGACACTGCAACCACTACAGCCTCGCCTCAAGCACCTTCTATCAAACAGAAGCAAGTCAACAAGGTTGCAACAAAGTGCAAAGATTCCTTCTGCACATCGTCCTCTCATGTAGCCTGACTTGTTGAACGACCTCAGCCTCAACAAGTTCGTGACAAACTTCCACAAACTGAGCAGCACGACATCTCCAGCAAGGCAAGTAGCTCACCAAGATGCAGATTTAGCAAACGCTTTTCCCTCTCCCCCGGGAACTCAACGCAATGGAGACCATTGCTTCCTAAGGAGGGAGGATTGACCCAGGTGGATATCGGTGGCCACCCACCTTTTTTGACTGGCTCAAAACAGTTATCTGGCAATTTACTATTTTTAGCAGGTTTTAACTTTCGGGGCCATTTTGAGGGCCTAAATGAAGTTTTTTCGAGATCGAGGTTCTCAATGATCTTTGAAGACATGATTGAGCCCCCAAAATGAATCTCCTCGGTGATACCTTTCCAACGAGCTATCATACACCTAAAAAGAAGATCGTATGCAAAAGTTACGACCCCGGGAAGTTGATGTACTAACTTACCTAAACGGGGCCCACATGACTTTTGGTGCTTCATCTCCTAGGGTTAAGTTTTTGGATGTCTAGGGTTTTTTGCATTCCTGTTTATTGTAAAAAGGCTTTCAGAGCCTCATTGTAATCATCTTCTTGCGAATGCGAGTAGTCGTCACATCTCTTCTCAGAGATAAGTTGCCACCATTCTAGCGAGTCTTTCACTCTGTATTTTTACAGTGTTTGTACATTTCTTTCATTAATAGAAATCGTGTATTACTGCATATCTGTGTTGATGGTTACATATCTGATACATTTATGTTATATTATTGAATATCTGTGATATCTCTGTGCATTTCTTTATTATATCTCTGATCTCATTTTGTGCCGAAAATAATCCGGATCATGATTAACATTAGGTATATATTTCTTAAGCAATGAAATATGAAACACATTATGTACATACATGGATGCAGGTAATGCAAGCATATATGCAACTGGCCCAATCCTTTCTAGGATTTCAAATGACCCACAAAATTTGGTTGCCAACTTCGAATAGTTTCCCAGCTTCAGGGAACTTCTATTGGATTTTACTTTCAAGAAAACATGGTCTCCCACTTTAAACTCTCTGTGGGTTTTGTTCTTATCAACATAACTCTTCTGCCTGTCTTGGGCAGCCTTCAAATTCTGCTTAATTTTTAGCACTTTCTCTTCCATTTCCTTGAGAAACTCTGACCCAACTACTGCTCTATCAGCTGGATTATCCCAGCTTACTGGAGTGTTTCACTTTCTGCCATAAAGTGCCTCAAATGGGCTCATCTTCAAGGATGCTTGATACCCATTGTTGTAGGCGAATTCTACCAAGTGTAGGTAGTCTTCCCAATTGGATGGTTTGTCCATCACATACATCCTTAGCATGTCTTCTATTACTTGGTTCACCCTCTCTGTCTGCCCATCAGACTCATGATGATAGGTTGTGTTGGAGTTCAGATTCGTTCTAAATCCTTTAAACAACCCCTTCGAGAACTTGGAGGTAAATTTTGGGTCCCTGTCAGACACAATTGTCTTGGGAGTATTGTGCAATCGTGCTATTTCCCTCATAAAAATATCAACAACATCAGTTGGCTTGTGAGTAGTCTTTAGTGGAACAAAATGGCAGCTTTTGTAAGCTCATCCACCACCACCATGATTGAATCACGTTGCTTGCGTATTATGGGCAATCCTGTGATGAAATCCATTGTCACCACTTCCCACTTCCACTTAAGAATGGGTAAAAGTTGTAGCAACCCTACTGGGTGCTTATGCTCAACTTTAACCTTCTGGCATTCCATACATCTGGCAATGTATTATGCAATTTATTTCTTCATACCTAGCCAAAAGTAATGGCTCTTTACTGCTGCCACCGTTTTATGATATCCAGCGTTCCCTCCATAAGGCACATTATGCATTTCATTCAAAATCATAAGCTTCAAATCCTGGACATTAGGTATAAAAATTTGGTTCTTGTATAGAAGTGTTCCATCAGTTTCCAATTTATAATTTTCCATTTTATGTGGCAGCTTGCCCTGTTGTAGCTTTGTTACCAAATCCCTGTACTGCAAATTTGCATTTGCAACCTCTAAAATTCTGACTTTAATATCAGTTCGGTACATGCTAATGGATGTAGCATGTAGTGCATGTACTCTCATGTTGAGCGCATCAGCCACTTTGTTCTATTTTCCTTTGATATGCTTGATATCAAAGTCATACTCACAAAGAAACTCCAACCATCTACTATGCCTAGCATTCAAGGTTGGTTGATCAAACAATTACTTCAGACCGTTATGGTGTGTTCTCAGTTCGAACGTCCTTCCAACGAGGTAATGCTTCCATTTCTTTAGAGCGTGAACTATGGTTGCCAACTCCAAATCGTGGGTGGCATAGTTCTTTTCGTGTTCTTTCAACTTCTTGTATTCATAACAAATTACAAATCCATTATGACTGAGGACTCCTCCCAGTCTTTCTTTGCATGCATCTGTGCAAACCATGAAATCCACATTTGGATCTGCAATCCTCGGGATTGGAGCACTGGTTAACAACTGCTTCAATCGCTGGAAGCTTTTCTCACATTCCTCTGTCCATTGAAATCTCTTCTCCTTCCTTTGCAAGGAAGTGATAGGGTGAGTTATTCTTGAGAACCCTACAATAAACCTTCTGTAATAACCAACTAGACCCATAAAGGATCTGACTTTTGTCACATTCTTTGGTGCTAACCATTCTCTTATGGCCTCAATCTTCTCAGGATCCACGACTATCCCATCCTTTGAGATGATATGCCCCAAGTAATTGATCTGCTTTTGATAAAATGAGCACTTGCTCAACTTGGCATACAACTAGTGATCCCTTAGCACCTGCAACACCATCCTCAAATGTTGTTCATGCTCTTCCTCCGACTTGGAATACACCAAGATGTCATCCAAAAAGACTATGGCAAACTTGTCTAGATATTCCCTGAACACACCATTCACTAGGCACATAAAGATAGTGGGTGCATTTGACAACCCAAATGGCGCCATTATGAATTCATAGCGACCATACCTTGTTCTGAAGGCGGTCTTGTTGATGTCTTCATCATTTATTCTTACCTGGTGATAACCCGATCTCGGATCTATTTTCGAAAATATCTTAGCATCCTTCATCTGATCAAAGATATCATCAATCCTCGGCAAAGGATACTTGTTCTTAACAGTCACTTTGTTCAACTGCTTGAAATTGATGCACAATCTCAACATTCCATCCTTCTTCTTCACGAACAGGACCGCGACTCCCCAAGGTGATGCACTTGGGCATATGTACCCCTTCTTTAAGAGCTCTTCAAGTTGGAATTGCAGTTCTTTAAGCTCTGGTGTACTCATTCTGTAAGGAGTTTTCGACACTGGTGTTACTCCAGGCATCAAGTTTATAGAGAAATCATTATCTCTCTTCAGGGGTAATCCTGGTACCTCCTGAAATATATCCTCAAACTCCTTTAGTACCTCATGATCTTCAATCTTCGAGACCTTATCCTTAGATGCTTCCTCCAGATGGGCTACAAATAATTGACAACCTTTTCTGTAGCACTTCTTCAACTGCATTGTTGTGATTTCTCTGACGGCAACAACTCTGGGAATTCCTTAGACTGTTCTCCGATTCCCCTCCTCATCCAGGCAAGTGAATGCCTTGTTACGACAGTCTAGGATGGCGTGTTGTTGGTCCAACCAATCCATCCAAATTAGACAATCATAAGAACCTAAAGGCAGAATGTTCAATTCAGCCCTTGTGTTCAGTCCATTCATGTCCACTGGACATGACTTAACGAATTTGACAACCTTTCTCTTGGCTCCTGTAGCCAACTGCACTAACCAAGATTTCTCATGATTGCTTCTTGGTAATTGCAAACTTTCCACCACTCTAGGATCTATATAACTATGGCTAGCCCCTAAATCAATTAAAATAGTAAAGGCATGATTGTTGATCATACCATCCACTTCAATCATGTGTGCTTGAAATTCAACTTGCTTGTTGTCCAAGGTTGCATAGATCCTTGGTACACTTCTAGCCATGGCCTCCACTGTTTCAGTGTGTTGAACATTGTGGACAGTTCTCACTTTGTCATTTATGTGGGGGCAGTCTTTGTACCTATAATTTTTTTTACAACCCCAACATTCTATAGGTGTCTACCTTGGCAAGTGCCCACCTACTTCAGCCTTCCTGGGCTCTCTCAAACCTGACTGTCCTTGAGGACTATTTCTAAAAAAAGGAGGTTTGTTTCCCTTATGTCTCTGCTCTTTCTTAAACTTCTTCTGGTCATCCCAAGCCTTACGGAAAGTAGGCTTTTCATATTGTTGCTCATATAAGCATTTTGCTCTCCTTATTGTTTATTCCATAGTCTTAGGGTCATCATACTGAATCTTGTCCCCAATGGCAGGTGGTAATCCACTCAAATACCTTTGAATTTTGACAGTCTCATCTTTGATGAACGAAACATATTTCAACAACTCCAAAAACTTATGTTTGTATTCATCAATGGACATGCTGCCCAACTTGAGTTCAAAGAACTCTTTCAATTTTCTGTCATAGTATCTTTTAGTTAAGTATTTATTTTCAAAATACTTCTTGAACTCCGACCAAGTAATATCTTTCTCTTTAATGTGCTGCACCTACACAAGTTGATCCCACCACATGGATGTTTTTCCTTTCAGTTGATACATTGCAATTCTTCCTTCTGCATGAGAGGAATAATTCTGCAGTTGAAAATATTTCCTCATGCCTAGCAACCATGTCTCGACATCTTCATCGTTCTTGTGTTCTCCATCAAACATAGGAGGCTTAATATTATTCATTTTTCCCTTCAGCTCATCCACTCCAGATCTCCTGTGCTTTCTGGTAGGAGATGGGCTTGAACTACTGTGTGCCTCCTTATTGGACTGCTTTGTGGAGTGATGATGATGCCTGCTAATGCTTCTTGATCTTCTTTTCCTCTCAGGGGTTTTGCGACTCCCTGTTTTGCTTGAGTCACTCTCCTTGTCCAACTTCTTTTATATTCTCTCCAATCTCTTCATCAACCTTAAGTTGAATTCTCCCTATTTTTCCTGAGCTTTCTGCTATTTGCTCGGTGAGTTTGGGCATCTTTCTGCAATCTTTCAATGATTTTCATCATGCTTCCTTCCTTATCTATCTCTTCTCCATGCCCATTGGAGTTCGATCCTTCAACTCTCAAATGGACATCGATTCCTTTTGCTTCATTCTCGGAACTAGAAGAATTCAGTGTCTCCTCCATTTCTCTGCACTTAGTGTCAATTCACTGCAGTCCTGACACTCGTTGAACTCTGCAAACACAACATGTAGTCAACCAGAATTCGTCAGGTCATCATTCCTTAACAAATCCCACAGAATTCCTAAACCAACATGATTTAAGAAAACATTTAGTTTTCATGAATTTTCTGAGCTCTGCTTGGCTCTGTAACAATGTCAGGCCTTAGCCCTTTTCTCTCAATCCCCAACCCACGTGATCACGGGTCATGACCTAGCGCTAGCACAATAGGTGCTTACTCGAGACTTCGGGTGTAGGAAGTCTTCACAATACACCACAAAAGACTCTTGGAGTTTCGAATTAGCAAACTCGCGAAGTAGGGTGAATCAACGGTCCACATCTACCTAGCATCCAATGACTGACATTCATGGTGGAACTTCTGTCATCGAAGCTTCGGGACTTCGGGACTTCGGAGCTTCGGGTGTCGGAAGTCTTCATGCTTGCTTCCTTCCAATCTCGTGACTTCTGAACTTCCGGCTTCTCTATCCTCCGGGCCCACATAATACAACTGTCACCAACTAAGGCGACGACACGTGGTATGCTTAGGAAGGTCCATGTCACCCCAGGAGACGTCATCCGACCCCACCACGTCTACCCTTTCACTTCGAAACTTCAGGCTTCAGAAGTTTGTGCATCAACACATTCCACTTCTCCCGATTTCCGTAGTTCTGAACTTTCCCTGGATCATCGACGATCCTTATCTCTCTCACAACCAATGGTCGAGATCCATTTCGCGATTTTTTGCTTTGGAGGTGTTCACCTCTCTTCACTCCCCATCTTCCGATTTCGCGAATTCCGAAGGGTTCTCGTGACTAACCTGAGCGCAACTTCTCAAGATCTAACGGTCGAGCTCTCCTCTCAGATCTATGGTGTAGATCTCTTCTAGGACCTCGGAGATTCAGATTTCAGAAGTTTGTACCTCAACGCACCTCGCTTCTCTCGATTGCCGAACTCCAAAAGGATTCCAGGATAACCCTTCTGCACCTTCTCCAAATCTGACGATCGTAAAAGGGTTTCCCTTCCTTCCGAACAGATCCTACGACCCACATTACTCTACGGCCCAATACCACTTCTATCGTGGTTTTACGACACCGCTACTCCTCCTGAGCTTCTTAACACAACCAAGGTAACTTCTTGGC
This sequence comes from Picea sitchensis, assembly GCA_010110895.2. NCBI lineage: Eukaryota > Viridiplantae > Streptophyta > Pinopsida > Pinales > Pinaceae > Picea > Picea sitchensis. The sequence continues at coordinate 26,029 of SNQJ01S0198819.1, forward strand.
ACTTAGGGAGGTTCTGAGGTCCGAAATTAGTCCTCCAGACACAATTTCCTCTTGAAACCTCGGGTCTAATGACCACTTATCTAACCCATCCAGGCTCAGTGTTGAAACCTTGGGCTCTGATACCATATTTTAACATCTCCAACCACCAGCAGGGCGGGCCATGCTACTACTACAGAACATTCACACACACACAAACATATATATAACATGCATTTTAATAAATTTAAAACACATAACACAAAGTTACTGTTACCATACATATTCAAATAGAATAAATAATAATTCATATACACAACGGAATACATGATAAGATTTGATTATCACAAGTATGCATAACATAAAATTCAACACAAGAATTATACTTATCTTTTCAACTGGAATAACACCACCAACTGCGTGCCGACCTTCCACGAACCTCCCAGCCTTAGACCGCGTTGCTCATCACTCTCAACAGTAGGTCACCCCTGACCTGGGACTAAGCTCCATCGGGCAAGGGAATCGTAGGCTAGGCAAGGTCGACAGGAAGACACATAGTTTACGAGGAATGATTCTCTCCCAGGAGCCACTTATGCCCACTGCTCACAGACTCTCATTCCCCACATGCTTGTCCCACCCCAGGAGTATACACCTTCACTGTCACGCAGTCCATCGGTTGCTTCACCTCCCTTACCTTGGGCTTTAGCAACATGCCAGACCAGAGTTCTCAGAGCTCTGTAGCAGCAACAAGACCCCTTCCAGGAGTTCTCACTTCCTCAACACACTCTCTCACCTAGAGAGAGTTGCTCACATGCCTGACAAGATGCCTCTTCAACCACAACCACCTCCCTCACCTGGAGAGAGTATTGCACACAGGCCTGACAACCTGCTTCTTCAACTCCGTTCTAGCACCAGGAGGACAACAACAAGGCTCATCAAGGAACAGATGACGGTGATAGCCCACACTCAGTCAAGGAACTACAAGGCCACAACAACCAACAATTATGATACACATGACACAGACATAAACGAGATGCTTGGGATTCACAAAAGACACGGGTCAGCTTCACAGATTGGATTCTCAGAGGTGTGTGGCTATGCAGAGGTCCATTGCAGAGACATTATGGGTTCTGGGAAAGGATTCCAACAATCTCTTCGGAGTATGGTAGAATGGGTGCGGGGTTATGCAATTGCAGACGCAAAACCAAACTGTTCATACAATAGACAACATAATGGAGGACAAACCCCCTCCATGGTTAGACTCTTAGGTTTTATCTGCATCAGCCCAGGTCCCCTAGAGCTGCATGCTCTCCACTTAACATACGTTCCCTTCCCAGGAACTTGGGACAACACTCAACAAATGTCCACCTTAGCATTTTAGGAAATAATAATAAATTATTATCCCCTTTAGAGATAAGCCCCTTAGCTTAGCCCCTAGGCCCAACACTTAGCCTCCTCTCCCTTACCTTGCCTCGTGGAAGCTTAGTCCCCCATCACTCTTTCTTCGTGGTCAGTCTACACAAAACATGCTCTTGGCCTTTAACACCTAGGCTCTCCAGCCTACTTGCTCATAAGCTTACAAGCTTACAATCGCTCGGCTCACTAGCCTACAAAACATGTTTACAATACATAGACATAATTGGGGCTCGTCCTTGGGGTATTACAACAAGGGTGATGAAACAGAGTAAACCATGGAGGAGAGATTTTGCTAAGAAGAAATTGCCTATTATCTTCTTGTTATTGAGTCAAGTTGTTATGGGTTTTATATTTAGGGTGGAAAATATGTATTTCATATTAAATGGGTTGTTATAGTAATTAACAATCAACAATATATTAGAAGTCCTAATATATATTGTAGTAATATGTAACTGTGCCAAGTAGGTTAGCTCAATTGGTTTGAACCAACTAGTTTTAAGGAGGAGATCACTGAGAGGTCATGCGTTCAACTATGGTAGAGTATCTCTCGGTTATGAGTACATGTTGTACTATGATGACATTTACCTTGGGTTCCATTCATGGAATGTGAGGAAGCACCTAGAAGATTTCCTCAAGTATGTATGTAGTGATGTGTAATAAATGGTTATAAGTACTGAGTGATCAACGAAGTTGATGAATAATATCTAGTGTTGGTAGTTAAGGGGGATCAAGTAGTTCAACAATGCAACTACCTAAACCAAGCATAAAATGATGCTAGCACATTGTATCAATTGACTTCATTGTAATAAACACACATATTTTACATGAGTCCGTTTTTATCATATTTATTTTCTTTCTTGTGTGATCCAAAATCTATCACACAAGGACAATAAAAGTTTTCAAATCACATCATCTTTCCTTTAGTCAAGATGACAAACTGTTATGCAAGTAAACCTCCAAAAGTCAAAAATCTATGTATAGTTTTGGTGCTCATCCTTCCTGCCTTGCCACAACCTTCCCCATAGGCATCAGACTTCAATGGGGAGGTGCCACTCCAAGCATCAAGTCAACATCCCATTCCTCATTTGCTTAATTCCTTACTACAAACACTTTATCTTTGAAGCAGATGAGATTATTTCTTTCTCAAGAACCACCCCTTGTTTATGGTTCCCCTTCCACACAAATTATTAGGTTATAACTTCAACACCTACTCTTCACCAACCCACGGTAAGCATGACTCTTCAACAAGGAGAATATTTCTTCTTTTCAAATCTGATAGTGTGTTCAGATATTTTGATCATTTTCAGATAAGATCTTTTCAAATATTTTGATCATTTTCGGAATATGATAATGCATATACCCTTTAGCTTTTATTTTTGCTGATGCAAAATATATAGATAATTTTCAGATAAGACCAAATAAACCTTTTACTCCTCTATGCTTTTACTGCCAGTTGTCAACTGAGTTGTGATAGGTTTTGCCATCTTTGAGTAAAAAAACCATTTAGTTTTAGTCCCGATGAAGACAATTAACAAAATATTTATCCCAATGAAACAAAGGAGATGAGTGTGACAAAAACTAAGGGTGATTTCTTACATTGTGTGTAATTTGGGAATTCGAAGAATCTGGTAAATTAGGAATGCAAAAAATTAGGGAGTTTTTCAATTCGGGAACTCGGTAATGTAGAAAATGTAGGAATTAGAAATTCAACACTCACGAGGGTGATGAGACAACTTAAACCATGGAGGAAAGATTTTGCTAAGAAGAAGTTGCCTGTTATCTTCTTGTTATCGAGTCAAGTTGTTATGGGTTTTATATTTAGGGTGGAAAATATGTATTTCATATTAAATGGGTTGTTATAGTAATTAACAATCAACAATATATTAGGAGTCCTAATATATATTGTAGTAATATGTAACTGAGCCAAGTGGGTTAGCTCAATTGGTTTGAACCAACTAGTTTCAAGGAGGAGATCATCGAGAGGTCATGCATTCAACTATGGTAGAGTATCCTTCAGTTAGGAGTACATGTTGTAATATGATGACATTTACCTTGGGTGCCATTCATGTAATGTGAGGAAGCACCTAGAAGATTTCCTCAAGTATGTATGAAGAGATGTGTAATAAATGGTTATAAGTACTAAGTGATCAACGAAGTTAATGAATAATAGTTAGTGTTGGTAGTTAAGGGGGATCAAGTAGTTCAACAATGCAACTACCTAAACCAAGCATAAAATGATGCTAGCACATTGTATCAAGTGACTTCATTGTAATAAACACATATATTTTAAATGAGTCCGTTTTTATCATATTTATTTTCTTTCTTGTGTGATCCAAAATCCAACACACAAGGACAATAAAAGTTTTCAAATCACATCATCTTTCCTTCAATCAAAATGACAAATTGTTAAGCAAGTAAACCTTCAAAAGCTCAAAAATCTATGTATAGTTTTGGTGCTCATCCTTCCTGCCTTGCCACAACCTTCCCCATAGGCATCAAACTTCAATGGGGAGTTGCCACTCCAAGCATCAAGTCGACATCCCATTCCTTATTTGCTTAAGCCCTTACTACAAACACTTTAGCTTTGAAGTAGATGACATTGCTTCTTTCTCAAGAACCACCCCCTGTTTATGGTTCCCCTTCCACACAAATTAATAGGTTATAACTTCATCACCTACTCTTCACCAACCCACGGTAAGCATGACTCTTCAACAAGGAGAAGATTTCTTCTTTTCAAATCTGATAGTGTGTTCAGGTATTTTGATCATTTTCAGATAAGATCTTTTCAAATATTTTGATCATTTTCGGAATATGTTAATGCATATACACTTCCGCTTTTTGTTTTGTTGATGCAAAATATATAGATCATTTTCAGATAAGACCAGATAAACCTTTTACTCCTCTATGCCTTTACTGCTAGTTGACAACTGAGTTGTGATAGGTTTTGCCATCTCGAGTAAAAAAAACCATTTAGTTTTACTCCTAATGAAGACAAATAACAAAATATTTATCCCAATGAAAGAAAGGAGACGAGTGTGACAAAAACTAATGGTGATTTCTTACATTGCGTATACTTTGGGAATTCGAAGAATCTGGTAAATCAGGAATGCAAAAAATTAGGGAGTTTTTCAATTCGGGAACTCAGTAATGTATAAAATTTAGGAATTAGAAATTCAACACTCACGAGGGTGATGAGACAGCTTAAACCATGGAGGAGAGATTTTGCTAAGAAGAAGTTGCCTATTATCTTCTTGTTATTGAGTCAAGTTGATATGGGTTTTATATTTAGGGTGAAAAATATGTATTTCATATTAAATGGGTTGTTATAGTAATTAACAATCAACAATATATTAGGAGTCCTAATATATATTGTAGTAATATGTAACTGAGCCAAGTGGGTTAGCTCAATTGGTTTGAACCAACTAGTTTCAAGGAGGNAAATATGTATTTCATATTAAATGGGTTGTTATAGTAATTAACAATCAACAATATATTAGGAGTCCTAATATATATTGTAGTAATATGTAACTGAGCCAAGTGGGTTAGCTCAATTGGTTTGAACCAACTAGTTTCAAGGAGGATATCACTGAGAGGTCATGCGTTCAACTATGGTAGAGTATCTCTTGGTTAGGAGTACATGTTGTACTATGATGACATTTACCTTGGGTGCCATTCATGGAATGTGAGGAAGCACCTAGAAGATTTCCTCAAGTATGTATGTAGTGATGTGTAATAAATGGTTATAAGTACTAAGTGATCAACGAAGTTGATGAATAATAGCTAGTGTTGGTAGTTAAGGGGGATCAAGTAGTTCAACAATGCAACTACCTAAACCAAGCATAAAATGATCGTAGCACATTGTATCAAGTGACTTCATTGTAATAAACACATATATTTTACATGAGTCTGTTTTGATATATTTATTTTCTTTCTTGTGTGCTCCAAAATCCAACACACAAGGTTAATAAAAGTTGTCAAATCACATCATCTTTCCTTCAGTCAAGATGACAAATTGTTAAGCAAGTAAACCTCCAAAAGCTCAAAAATCTATGTATAGTTTTGGTGCTCATCCTTCCTGCCTTGCCACAACCTTCCCCATAGGCATCAAATTTCAATGGGGAGGTGCCACTCCAAGCATCAAATCGACATCCCATTCCTCATTTGCTTAAGCCCTTACTACAAACACTTTAGCTTTGAAGCAGATGACATTGCTTCTTTCTAAAGAACCACCCCCTGTAATGTCCCCGTTGGCTTAGGAAGCCTAAGGTATGGTTCCGCTATTCTAATTGGTTCCCATAGGCTAAGTCGGAAAAGTTCCCTAGGAAACTAAACTTTTGTCTAGATAATGATTTTATAAAGTGGAAAGGAGAAAAATGGAGACATGGGTTTTAGGGAAAATAAAGTCAYTTAAAAATTATAAAGTGTGCAAGCATAAAGTGACTTTAAAAAAAAATTAAAAGTAAAGTGACCCAAAGTTAATTTAWTGAAGAAATAAAGAGGGGAAAAGCCGCTCATTCTTGCTTTTGCTCATTAAGAAAATAGATTTGGAGAGCTCTTGGAGAGTATTTTATGGTTTTGCTCATTAAGAAAATAGATTTGGAGAGCTCTTGGAGAGTTTTTTATGGTTTTGCTCATTAAGAAAATAGATTTGGAGAGCTCTTGGAGAGTTTTTTATGGTTTTGTTAGAAACCCTTGCTTACACCCTAATCAGATTCGAGRACTGAATCATCTCATATTTCGTCATTGGGCTTAGTGCTACCTATTCTCATCTCCTTGCAATCGATTTCTGAGAGGGAGGCCGAATTTCCTTGTGTGGCGGCTGAGTTGAGTTGGGAAATACAGGTGTCGATTGACTGATATCTCTGTGTAAGGGCTGAATATCCTTATCCTGGGCCCATTCAGCCATATCTGGGCGAATTTTCATGTGGGAGGACCGATTTGTATTGTGGTAAGTGCGCCCTTCTTGTGGTTGCTGATATCTTTTGGAATCTGGGCGAGTTTGATGCTGTGGTCGAGCCACACCATTTCTGGGTGTATTCTCCTTTGCCTGGGCGCAGCATACTTCATTGGTGGAGCGATTTAGGGAGTGGAAGCTAATGTGTTTCAGTTCAGACCCCTAACATCCATTGGGTGGCGCCTTAACTCAAATCTGGGCGCATTTATGAATTTACACACAGAGAATATTACTGCTGAGTGAAGTCTGATATTTATTCCAGAACTGGGCGCATTTCCTCTCATCTCTAAGCGTAGAAGCTTGTCATTATTCGTGGGGAATCGATTGTCATTATTCGTGGGGAATCGATATTCTGTTTGGGGGCCAGTGCCATCACTCATATTCAGCATACAAGTTTGGGATTCGCTCTATATATTGGCTGCTGCATAAACATATATATATCTTAATGTAATTCTCGGAGGTTCGCATCTCTATTATGCGGGTTCATTCTACACAGCTGGGACACATTCTACCTCCAGGTTATATCCTTCATTGCACTCTCTTATAATTGCTTGCTGCTGTATAAAATAATTGCTGAAAGTGCCTTTATATCAGCACTGTAAAATTCTGTGTGTTACCTTCACGACATTAATGAAACAAGCAGCACATCCTCTTGATTCTATATTTGCAGTGATATATTTCCATATTGGTTGTTATTGCATATTGTCTCTGAATTGTTAAAAGTTGTCTCAGTACAAGAAACATTAAGATTGCATTTACAACAGTTTGGGTTCCAACTATTTGAAGAAACACATCAGGGACAAACCATCTTTAAACTTAGAAAAATTGCCAAAATATAAAGAGATATCTAGTTGGGATATTACACCCCTTGTTTATGGTTCTCCTTCCACACAAATTAATAGGTTATAACTTCAACACCTACTCTTCACCAACCCACGGTAAGCATGTCTCTTCAACAAGGAGAAGATTTCTTCTTTTCAAATGTCAATGGTTGCACCAAGTTACATTTCCATAGTGTTTCACCTTTGTGTATTCTGTGTTGATTTTACCTGAACCTAGCACTCGACAGTTATTCCTAATAAAATTACTTTATTAAACAACTGCACAACTAGGTTATCAACGAAACATTAGTGAAAGCATAAAAACATAAACCAATCACACATTGCACAAGATATTTGGATAAACACCCTTGGAAAAACCCTTGTGGGTAAATCAATTCTTCTTTTATTAATCTTGGGCTCCCTTCCTAGGATAATGGTCCTTCACAGGATTATAATGCAGCGATAGCCTAGCCCACCTGGCTCCTATCTCCCTCGCTGCCCCTTTGCACCTTTCCTCAGCCTTGTCCACTCACACTTGGATGAACTCTTTTCACCCACTCAATGAGATCTCCTCACTCTCTACTTGGTGTGTCTCTCACACCCTCACATTCTCTGTGAGTCTCTCACATTGTGTATGTGACTCTCTCACCTCCTCACACAATGTGTCTCATCCTCTCACCTAGGCTTCCTTTTATTACATTGAGTTAACCCTAAATCCAAAACCCTAGATCTCCTAAAGTGATCAACGACTCAAATCTAATCTCACGTTCATTTTAGATCCGGTAGTTAGGACTTAATCAACTCAATTAAGTTACTAATGCCAATTAAACTTAGGCATTTAACTTAATTAATCTCACATTAATCTAAAAGGTCATTCACTTTATTAATCACTAATAAAGTGAATCTCCTAAAGTTTCCTGAGAGGTTACAAAGGCGACTTCCACATGCTAGACATCGAGCCTATGTGGGAGTACGTTTCCGATGCTAAAACATCAACACTCTCTCTTAGCAAGGAAGGTACTTTTGCCACTTTGAGGTGGCTCTATCTTCTCTATCAGATCTACTACCTTGCCATCTCTGGCTGCTCCCTCTGACATGAAAGCTATCCCAGCCATCTCACTCGAACCTGTCTATGAAGACTTTCCTCTGATCATGCTCCTAGAAGCCTCCTGCTCCTGAGCATCCTGCATGGTCATCTTGTACCATGATTTCTTCAAGACAATCTTGAAAGGTTGATCCTTACCACTAGAACCTGAAGGCTGACTCCCTCTGAGCTGCTCAACCTTCAGAGCTACCTGCTCCTCGTTCACTGTCACTCTGCTGCTGCTTGTTGTAGCTTGCATAGGTTGGCCCTTTAGCCTATACAGGTTGCTCTCTCTAACTCCAAAGACAACTGCTTTGTCTGAGCTAGATCCTCTGGGCATAATCAACGCCGGTCCATCTTGGAATAAGACCTCATAGCCCTTCTTCTCAATCACTGAGATTGAGAGCACACTCCTCTCAAGTTATGGCACCCATAACACATTTGTCACTCTCAATATGCCTCCTGACTCTGTCCAGAATGGCACTGTTCCAAATCCCTGCACTGCATGCTTGGTCCCCATACCAAGTTCCAGATACAGATCCGAGTCAGACTTTGTGAAGCTCTCGAACACCTCTCGTGCTCCTGTCATATGACATGAGGCTCCACTATCTATTAACCACGCATCGGCTGATAAGGTGCCCAAGGTAGTCCGGGAAACAAGTAAGAGCTCTGACTGCTCAAACTTCTTGGAAAACTCGTCCATTTGAGCCTTTGTCGACGCAACTACCTCTGATTGCGTCTCGTTTCTCCCCTTCTTCTTGTTCGGACATTGACCTGCATAGTGCCCAAACTTGTGACATGCAAAGCACTTGACTTTGCTCATGTCCTTCTTCTTCTCGCTGTCTCCACTAGCAATCTTCTTGCCCTTCTTTACTTGGCTAGCAAGAGCTACATTCTCATCATCAACCTTGTGCCTGCCTCCATTCAACTCTTCATCCCGAAGTTCCTCCTGAACAAAGTCATCCCACAACCTTGACCAATCAGGGAGCTTCTCATGTGCCGAGACTCCTTTGATGAACGGTGTCCATGCCTTCGTGAAGCCTTTGAGTGTCATCCTCACCAACTCCGAGTCATCCATTGCTTCCTCGACCGCTACCAGTTCATCTCGAACCTGTTGGATTCGGGTGAGATAAGTCGTCACCGTATCTGATCCTGTCATCTTCATGTCCCTGAGCTTCTCTCTCAACACCATCTTGCGATTCTCATTCTTACTCTAAAACAAGCTCTTCAGAGCCTCCCACATGTCCCTGATTGAGTTCTTTTACGATAAATGAGGGATCAAGTGATCCTTCACTATGTCTAGGATTATCCTTCTGGCTTTCATGTCCTTTACTTTATGGGTGGCCAGATCTTTTGGATCTGCTGGTGGGGTCACGATTGAGTTGGCAAACTCCCAAATGTCGTTCTCCATCATCCAAGCACTGTGGTTGGACACCTCGTCCAACTTGTCTTCGAACTGCAATCCCGATGCTGCCATCTCAACAACCTGCTGAGAACTCAAATTTGGCCTACTTGGACTTGCTGCCCACTGCCCGTTGTCCGAACCCTTGCCCGAGGCTGCATGGGTCCTTTTCTAGGCCGCTTGGAGCCTTTTTGGGTGCTGCCCGACTATCTCAGCCTACTGCCTAGGCTGCCTGTCCACTAGGGGCACCTGCTCGAGGCTTCTGCCCACTGTCTGGGGCACCTTCCCGCTGCTCGAGATATCTACTCGTTGCATGGGGGCTACCCAGACCTCTGTTGGGTCTGCCTGGTGTCCTGGTGGCTATTATGGTGGGTTGTGTTGGCGTACGCCTCGCTGTTGGCAGATTCTTTAATTGACAGTTGTGGCGACTGCTATGGTGGCTTGCCTCAGCTAGCGATCTGCAACCCCACTCTTCCCTTCGGCCCTTTGTTGTAGTGGCAGTGTAGCCCGCAACTATTTCCTTCTGCCGCCACCTTCACGTTCATCATCAAAACTCCTACGCACCCACTTCTCATTGTCGACGGTTGGCGACTACTAGCTGTGATAGATGTGTCTGTCGGTCGACGCCCAACAAACACCAACGACTGCTCCCAACACTGTCCGCCCCTCTGTCGGCCTTCTACAACCACCACCTCTCGTGCCCACCGTTCTTCCTAGCACATCTGCCACTGTCGTGATCTGCCAACCCCCGATCTCTCAACTCGACGACTCTCTTCTTGTCACCTACACGCTCGCTCACAACCTAAGCTCCCAACTCACACGCACTGTCTCTACTCCCGATTCTACAACTTATCTTTGCCACCCGCGATCTTCAACGCCCTCAGCTGAACCTTCTATCAATCGGCTACACGTACGGTTTGTTAAATTTAGAGCTGTTATTAAGTTCTTTTCAATTTACTAGAGCATTACAGCATAAGTAGGATCACTGAAAGAAATACAATCACAAAGTACACAACATTTTATCTTGGGAAACCCTCATGGGAGAGAAAACCCAGCAAAAACTTTCTCAATAATAGATTGCCAATACAATGCCAAGACTTAAGACAAAGCCACCAAGAAAAGACTAGGACTGAGCATGCGCCTCTCTCTCCTTCTTCTTGCAACTGCAACTACCTTCAAATGATGCGCACTAGAAGTGTGAGTGAGTGTGTGAACAAGTGAGGCGCCATCCTCACTTATAAATACTAGTTGAGGAGGTGCTAGGGTTATGTCTCTTCACTTAGTAGGGTCGACTTCTTCCAAGAGTGGTTAAAACCACTTTATAAACCCCAGGGGCTGATTTTACAAATACCACCATATAAATATGGTTTGACCAATCCACAAGAGGGGATTTGGTCTTATACAAGACTTGACATGATCAATCCACAAAGGGCATTTGATCTATAAGATAATAACTCAAATATAATTAGAATATTCTTCGAAGTTACAATATTTCAATAGTCCCCCTTAACGTGAAGGGTATTATACTGACGTAACCCAATACAACATCATCAGGAGAGAGAGAGGGCAACAACATCATCAACATCTGGAGAACACTGACTGGCATATCTACAAATCATCGGAAGTTTTTCTCATCATCAATAACATTATCGTTCACAACATGGAGCTAGAGTAGCATCATCATCATCATCTACATCAACATCAATTAGCATAACACTAAGGCAACAATATTACCCACACCATCATCAACAACATGAGGTTAATACAACAACATCATCAACAACACGACGCCGATACAACATTATCAACAACAACACGAGGATGATACAACAACATCATCAACACGAGGCCGAGATAACAACATCATCATCATATGGCCACAGAATGAGGCAGGTACAACAACAACATTTTGTGGTACTCTGACAGACCGTCCTTACCAGACCTTCGGGATCTGCCCAAGAATCATAAGATTCCCTAGGATATAAAATCCTAACGGAGCTACCACGTGGTACTCTGACAGACCGTCATTACCAGATCTTCAGGATCTGCCCAGGAATCAAGAGATTCCCTAGGATATAAAATCCTAATGGAGCTACCACTACTGACCACAGATGGCATATACATGCACAGGTACTCTGACAGACTGTCCTTATCGGACCTTCGGGATTTGTCCAGGGATGATCAATCCCCTAAGATATAAAATCCTAATGGAGCTACCCGTTGTTGGTCAGGATACCATAGTATCATCAACATCACTCCCCCTTTCGAGGGAGGTCCTTTCGGACTATACCAAGCTTGTTTCGAAAGTATTCAAACTTCACACGAGACAGAGGCTTGGTCAACACATCTGCAACCTGCTCATCTGTGCCAACATATTGGAGCTTTACAACTCCCATCTGCACCATATCACGAATGTAGTGATATCGGATCTCTATGTGCTTCAATCATGGAACACTGGGTTCTCCGTCATCTTTATGCAACTCTGGTTATCACATAAAATCACGATGGCTTCCATCTCCAGATTGAATAGACCCGTCAACAACTTCCGAAGCCATATGGCTTCACAACTAGCGAAACATGCTGCAATGTATTCCGCTTCTGCTGTGCTGAGAGCAATACTGGATTGCTTCCTGCTTTTCCATGAAGTTATGGCTGACCCGAGACTGAAACACCATCCTGAAGTGCTCTTTCTATCAGAAGCACTTCCAGCCCAATCTGAATCAGTATAACCATACAGTCTGAAGTCATGATGTCCAATATAACAGATACCATAATCCAACATACCCTTAAGGTATCTCATCACATGCTTTGCAGCTACAAGGTGAACACGTTTGGGCTCTACCAGATATTGACTCAAGGTGTTCACAGCAAAGCATATTTCTAGCCTGGTATTCGTTAGATACATCAATGAACCAATAATTTGTCTATATAGAGTAGCATCAACCAACTCTGACGAAGGATCAACCAAGAACTTCAACTTTGTTTCCATGGGTGTGTTCATGGATTTACATTGCAACATGTCAAATCTCTTCAATATTTCAACTGCATACTTCCCTTGGTTAAGGAAGATCTTCTTTGGGCTCTGCTAAACTTCAAGACCTAAGAAATAATGCATCAGGCCCAGGTCTTTCATCTCAAACTCTGTAACGAGTTTCTTCTTAAATCTGTGACGAGCTTGTTAATGTTTAAGCCATTATTATAGATGTTTTCATTTCATTAGATAACAATAGCATAATCCAAGATCACTGAGAAATACACAATCACAAGAGACACAACATTTATCCTGGGAAACCCTCCAGGGGAAGAAAACCTAGCAAAACTTCCTTAATATAGATAGCCAATACAATGCCAAGAGATCTC
>SNQJ01S0198820.1:2905-17138 GCA_010110895.2 Picea sitchensis
TAAATTTAAATTTAAACATGTGATAATAAACATTTAAAATTAACTTTAAATTTAACCCTTGAATAAGACAACAAAACCCCAAACCAATCATGCAAGGGTAAAGGAGGGTTTGCAAGGTGGCATTACTTATTCCTTCATATCACATGGTGAACCTATTACTTTATCATCACTGCATATGTGACTTATCCCTCATGTGGTTATGTCCTTCTTCAAGGAAGGTCATTTACCATCAAATACTTGATAGAGAATCAAGTAGCCCCAAAACTTTTCTTGGGGTCTTATCCACCAAGGTCAGAGACCAAGGATCAACCCATGCCATATGCATGGGTACCCTGGACTTTTCCAGGGGTCCTAGGCTTATCTAGGGGCTTTAACTGCTTGGTCCTAGACCAAGAACCCCAGTCGTATACTGGGGGCCCTCTCAGGGGTCTTTACTGCTTGGTTCTTTACCAATAACCCCAGTCGTATACTAGCGGCCCTCTCAGGGGTCTTTACTGCTTGGTACTTCACCAAGAACCCCAGTCATATACTCGGGGCCCTCTCAGGGGTCCTTTCCACCATGGTACAAGACCATGGATCNAGACTAAGAACCCCAGTCATATACTGGGGGCCCTAAGAAGGGTATTTTGCCTTGGCACTGACTGTTTGGTCCCAAACCAAATACCCCAGGAGTGCACTGGGGGCCCTAGACCTCAGCTAGGGTCTTTTCCATCCTCCCAGAGAATGGCTCTTGCAACTGCTATAAATTTAACACTCTTCTTTGTTTCATGAATATATTATCAAATAGCCATTTTTTCAAATCTCTCAATTTTATTTCCAGTACCCACTGCATAGTATATCTCATCTTATTCCATCTTCAATGCTTGATTTGATAGATGATCCACTTCCTCATTGTATTCTCTCTCTATATGTTGTGATTTTAGTTGATGAAACTTCTCAACACTTGAATATTTGAGATCCAAGGCTAAAGAGTAACCACCTGTAAATTGTTTCCATGAGAAAACCAGTCAATAATAGTCTTCGAGTCACCAACCCGTTATATTATTTTTAACTTTTATAGGATACACCATAGAGCTAACAGTCCCCCCTTGGTATTTGTTCCTGTACTACAATTCATCTTAATGCTAAATGTACCCAAATCTGGGCATTTTAATATAGCACCAACCCCACATTTCTGACCCTTACATTGTGACACACCATCAAAAAAACCAACAACCAGATTCCAGGCTAATAAGGGAGGTTTAGCTATCCTGATAGGTTGTACAATTTGTGCATATTTGATTTGGCCCAAGTCCTGTAAAATTCTATTGCAGACCCTGACCAAAGAATGTGTAAGATCCTAAAAAATAACCAAATTCATGTGCTTCCAAGTCTCCCAACAAATATAGCATGGAATTTCTTTCCAATATTTCATCTTTCTGATCGAAAGCAAAAAACACTCAATAAGTTGTCCTCCCTCCCAACAACTATCAATTTTTACTTCGTTTACGATTAAAGACGAAATATATCTGGATAATTGGCACTCAAAAAATAAATGATTCACTGTTTCCTCTTTTTCCCCACATAGGATACATCTGCTAGGACCAATCAACCCTCTTTTTGCCAAATTTTCCCAAGTGATAATTTTTTTTTCAAACATCAACCTGCAGAATAATTTAACTTTTAGAGGAATTTACCACTTCCAAAGTTCTGTTTACCAGAACTTTTGTCTTCCCTCCATATCCTCCCACATTTGAACTTCATATGCTTGTTTTGCATTAACAACTCCTCCTTTGGTATTCCATGACCACACTAAACAATGTTTATCAGTATTTAAATCAAAACTCGATCCTACTAGACCTTTAACATAAGTTTCCCATTCCTCTTTTAGTCCTCCTTCCAATCCAACTTAAAGAATATGAATTCTCAAAATCCATTATCCCTGCTTGTTTCATAAAATTAATACCTTGAATATGAAGATTATTGATTAGATTCTTTGATAGTTTGTAATAAGAATGTGATCCAATCATTAGATCTACTCCAATTCTAATATCCCACCCATTAACAGGCTTCCAAGATAGCCAATCAATGATGATGGATAAATAGGATGTTAGAGGTCTCCAATAATTTAAAATACCAGTCTTGTTTTTCCTTCCTTCCCTGAACCATTCAAGTACAATTTTCTTTTTCACATATTTTTTAATGGTCACTTCATGCCATAGTCAAGGAATCATTAGACACCTCCACAAAATTTTGGCTGCCAAGGCTTTTCCAAATGTGTAAATATTCTTTATACCCCACCCTGATGTCTTTTTTTGTTTAGAAATTCTCTTACAAATTATAAAATGAATATCTTTTTTTTCTTTTTTCCCATCCCAAAGGAAAGTAAGCATTCTTCTTCTAATTTTATCTACTATGCCTTTTGGAATCTTAGACAAAGAGAGCCAGTATACAGGTATACTCTCTAGTACTGATTTAACCAAAGTGACCCTTTCCCTTAAAGTAAACCATCTATGACTCCAATTCGAGATTCTTTTTTCGAATATTTTCTCAATCCAGCTCCAATTTGCCACAGTATAGCATTTTGGTTTGATGAAGAAAACCAGTTATGTAAATCCAACATCTAAGGTTTGATTTCAAAGGGAAATATCTCTTTCAAAACAGAGAGCTCCTCTTCTACCCACCCTTCTTCCAAAAATAAAGATTTATGTGGACTAAATTCCATCCCCGTCACTTTACAAAAATGATCAAGTACCTCCTTATACATTTTCCATTCTATAAGGGTTCCATTCTCGAATAAAACAATATCATCCACAAATATTAAATAAGTTATTCTTATACCTTTTTCCACTAAAACCCCTTCAATTTTATTTTCTGCAACCATCTTTTGTATTGATCTACTCAATCCTTCAACAATAATTAGGAAAAGTAATGGAGATTATGGACAACCTTGTCTGAGTCCTCTCGTACTATTAAAAAATCTAGAAGGACTACAATTAATTAATACAACAAAATTTGCAGTCCAAACACCCCATAATCCAATCTTTTGCCTCTAGACTCAGTCCAACTTGAAGTAAATCTAACCTTAGGAAACCCCAATCCACCCTGTCATATGCCTTCATCATATCTAGATTAAGAACCACAAATTTGCTATTTTTTACCTTTATACTGTGTAAAGATTCTTGTGCCACCCCAATAGCATATGTTATTTGTCTACCCTCCAGAAAGCCCAATTGTTCCTTTGATATGCCTATTGAAAGTGAATCTTTAGTCTTAGTTGCAATAATTTTTGTGATAATCTTGTATGCCAAATTACAGAGTGAAATGGGTCTAAACCCCTCAAAATATTAAGTCTTATCTCTTTTAGGAATAAGGGAAAGAAAGGTTGAATTTAATGCTCTCAAGACCCTACCTTTTCTTCTAGACTCTTCAACCGCCTCCAATAGATCTTTTCCCAAAAGATAAAAAAACCCAGAAAAAATTCTACAGTCCAACCATCCAGCCCAAGACTTTTTGAAAATGTAAAGCCTTTAAGAGTATATAGTAATTTAGGTAAATTAACAGGATCAACTATTTTTTGACTCTCTTCCTAAAAAAAAATCCGAGGATAAACACTAATGACTGCCAGTTGATTGGAGATAGTAAGATTTTTCTGAGACTTAAAGGGGTTCTGAAAATAACCCAAGGATTTATTTTGTAGACCATGATGACTAGTAAAACTTGTTCCATCCTCCTTAGTAATTTCCCATATAGGATTGACCTGTTTTCTGCCATTTTCATATGCATGGAAAAACTTAGTATTCCTGTCTCTCAAAGCAATCCAATTTATTGGAGATAGTAAGATTTTTCTGAGACTTAAAGAGGTTCTGAAAATAACCCAAGGATTTATTTTGTAGACCATGATGACTAGTAACACTTGCTCCATCCTCCTTAGTAATTTCCCATATAGGATTGACTTGTTTTCTGCCATTTTCATATGCATGGAAAAACTTAGTATTCATATCTCTCGAAGCAATCCAATTTATTCTACTTTTTTGTCTCCAGGTTTCCTCCTTCTCGAATAAGAGGAAAAGTTTTCTCTTTTATTTTTCTAATACCATAAATATATCATCATCACTTTCAAAACCCCTGGGATATTCAGAATAAAAAGAGTCTAAATCATATTCAAGTTGCAATAATTCCTCCATTGCCAAGAGTTTTTCTCTCTTTCCCATTTAATAACCCTTGACCTAAGCAGTTTTAATTTTTTAACAAGTGATTCCATAGGTTTTAATATCCCTGTCTCCAAGAGTCCATTCCAATTCGATCTTACAAGGTTTACAAAATATGGTTCCTCCAACCATACATAATTGAATTTGAACGGATAATGTTTCTTTTCATTATCATTTTCTAAAAGAATAATTACTGGTAGATGATAAAAAATCTTATAATTACTCACCCACGATCTATATCTTAATCGAGAAAGAGAAAATTCCTCAGTTATAAGAAACCGATGCAATATCTTAGCAATGTAATCTTGTTCCCCCCTTCCATTTCTCCGGGTAGGGAGGATTTTTACAGGCTCAACATCAACCAACCCTGCATCTTGAATCATTTGTCTAAAGTAGGATTGCAAAGGACTAGATATAGCATGCATACCCCATACTTCTCTATTCGAGGTGGTAAAATTAAGGTCGCCTCCTAGGATTAGGCTGTGTTCATTGAGAAACCCATACTTATTTATTCTACCCCAGAAAACCTGTCTGTCAGCATAGGGGTCATAGAAATTAACCAGTTTCACTCTTTTGTTTATATATTTTAACAAGCCTTCCAAAAGTATCCCTGCATGAGTCAGAAAAGAATTGAAATCAACTCTTGTCGGATTCCATGCAGATAAGAGTCCGCCCGACAAACCTATGGAATCTACCCCACGAAAATGCCATGATGGAAGAAGTTTAGCAAACATCTCCCTTTCTTTGTGAGCATTGACCATTATTTCCTGTATAAGTAGTATATCTATATTTACCACAACGTTGAATCTTTTGAGGGATAAAAACTTTGGAGCACCCCCTACTCCTCTAACATTTAAGGTTACAATAATATTTTTTTAACCCTTTCCAGGGTTTTCTGAGCTCTAAGCGCCCTCAGACCATCAATAACCGACAAGCCTGAAGAACCCAAAGCCTCCCACTCTTTTCCTAGTTTCCTATAATTTCTCATTTTAAGCGGTGATAAATATTTTTATAGACCTCCAAAAACTGTCCCTTTCACAAATGTAGGAACTCCCATCTTACTAAAATATGGGTCTCTTTTCAAATTCCCTTCCCTCGGGACCAGAACTAAAGGCATAGGTAAAGGAACTTCTCTCGAATAAATCGGTAGAGGAAATAAGTGTTTATGTTATTCAACTGATTTAATATTTTTCAGGAGTGGAAATAAGTATTTATGTTTTTGTCTATTTCCTTTCATGGGACCACATCTATTTTGTTTACTTCTTGAACTCTTTCTACCCGTTACCATTCATGTAGTGATTTGCATGCTCCTCTTCAGACTTAGAATAGATAAGTATGACATCCAAGAACACTATGAAAAAATTATCCAAATAATTTATGAATATGCCATTCATTAAGCACATAAAGACAGTTGGTTCATTGGTTAGTCCAAATCGCACCACTGCAAATTCATAATGCCCATACCGACTCCTAAAGGTTGTCTTATGAATGTATTCTTCCTTGATCCTTACCTAATGGTATTTTGACCTCAGGTCAATCTTCAAAAATATATTTTCTCCTCTTAGCTGATCAACGAGGTCATCAATTCTAGGTAGAGGATACTTGTTATTTATGGTATACTTGTTCAGTTTTCGAAAATATATACACAGCCTCAAGGTTCCATCCTTTTTTTTGAAAAAAAGTATTGGTTCTCCCCAAGGTGAAACACTTGGGCGTATGTGCCCTTTATTCAACAATTCCTCAAACTACATTTGCAATTCTTTTAACTCTGGTGTGCTCGTTCTGTAAGGTGTTTTGGACACTGGGGCAGCTCCTGGAACTAAATCAATTGATAAATCTATCTCCCTTCTTGGTGGCAACCCTGGTATTTCTTGGAATACGTCTTCAAATTCCTATAGTACCGAGAAATATTCAATGCTTGGCCCCTTTGTATTATCTTCATATTCCACATGAGCTCCATACAATTGACATCCTTTCCTAAAATATATTTTCAGCTATAAGGTTGAAATCTCCCTTATAGAGATTGGTCTCGGAACTCCTTTCATAGTGCTCTATTTTCCATCTCCATCAAGACATGTAAATGTCTTTCTATGACAATCTAGGATAGCATGGTGCTTGTCCAACCAATCCATTCCAATTAAGATATCATAAGACTGCAATGGTATGATATTTAGATCACCACTAGTATTCATGCCTTCAAGAATTATGGAACAAATTATGACCATATCATGGATTCTCCTTTTGGTTCCAGTGGCTAACTGAACCAAAATTGATGTTCCAAGCTTACTTTTCTCCAAATGTAATCCATCCACTATTTTAGGGTCAATGTAAAAATGAATTTCTCCTAAATAAATCAAAATAGCAAGAGGATTTATGATCTTACCTTCCACCTCGATCATATTGGACCGGTACTCTGCTTGTCGATCATCTAAAGATGCATAGATTCTTCCCATATCTTTGACTTCTGTAGCCTCTTGGATGTTGTCTATAGTTTTCACTCTGTCTTTTCTTTGTGGGAACTCCTTGTACATGTGGTCTTCCTTGCATCCCCAACATTGGATTGGCGGTATTCCCCTTTTTCCCAAGGAGTCTCCTTTCTTGGATTCACCCTTAGCATACTAATCTTGATGATTTCTATTAGGATCATTCCCATTGAAGGGACGTTTGAATCCTTTCCTCCTCTGATCAAACTTCTCCTTCTTCTTATCCTTCCAAGATTTTGCATGGATTATCTTCCCTGTCCTTGCTCATACAGGTATTTATCCTTCCTGATGGCCTCAGTAAAGGTCTTGGGCTCATCATACCTAATATTTTATTTATAAAAGGTTGTCATTCCACTTAGAAACCTCTGTATATTTACCTTTTCATCGTTTATAAACCCAAGATATTTTAACAATCCAAATAACTTATTCTCATACTCTTCCATAGTCATGCCTCCTAGCCTAAGTTTGAAGAACTCCTGCATTTTCTTGTCATAGAACTACTCTGATAGGTTCTCCTTTTGGAGGTACTTCTTGAACCATTTCCAAGTGATCCTTTTCTCATTAACATGTTCAACTTTTTTCAGTTGATCCCACCACATTGCAAATTTCCCATGTAAATGGTAGGTGGAAATCTTGGCTTCTAGGTTTGATGAATATTCATGCAATTGAAAATATCTCTCGAGTCCAAGAAACCATGCTTCATAATCATCTTCCCTTTTTATTTCACCATCAAAGGAGGGTGGCTTGAGCTTCCTGATCTCCCCTTGCAAACTTTCCACCTCTTGTCTCCTTCTTTGGTGCCTAACAGGAGACACCTCTAGACTGCTTAAGAAATATTTAGATGCATAAAAATTTCTTGCTAAGTAAGGAGGTGAGTGATGTCTATGATTCCTGCTAGCACTTCTCGAATAACCACCTCTTCCATGATCATCTCTTCTTCTATGACACCTGCCTTCTTCCTCTTGCTTTGATCCATTCTTGGCTTGACTTTGCAACTAATTTAAACTTTGCAGCACTCAATCATTTATCTGAATTTTCTCCCTCATCAGCCTGTCATTGTCTGCTTTGTAGCTCTGCACTTCTATTTTCAATCTTCTTACAATTTTTGTTAATGTTTCCTTCTTTCCTTTTCCCTTGCATCAATTGGACTCTCTCTTTGCATTACCAACTATGGTATTCTGGCCTTTGGCCTCCTTATCATGGCTGGAGGCTCCCATGCCTTCTTCCATTTATTCAATATGCATTCTGATCTGACGTGTTTAAACCCCTTAATTGTACAAAATGTGCAAATCACCATTTTGTTAGAATTATGCATATGACAAACAAAATTTGTCAAACCATGTTACAGGTCCTTTTTCTTCTCAATTCATGAAGAACATGTATATATCAACCTACACCATATAACAATTCTTTGTTATCCTTTAGCCGATACAAAATTTAATTCTTCACAGACACTCCTTCAAACCACTTTCCCATGTGACCATGGCTCAAAACCGCGACCAAATATTTTCTGGTGCCTTGCAACTTCAAAACCTTCAACCAGGATCAGATCAATGACCCTTGTCCTCTTTCACGATCAACGATCGAGATCCACTTCGAAACTCCGACCTTCGGAGGTCTCAACTTTCCTCGCTTGATTCCTCCAGGAACACTTTTACCCGGAGTTCACGATCTATCAACACGTGTCTTCCCGCATATCAACATTTGTGAATCGCTTCGGCTCTTGGGGATTCGGGAGTTTCAAACTCTCTACCTTCACTTTCTCCTGGAGTGCTTTCACCTGGAGTTGACGATCCGTCGACACGTGTCTCTCACAGATCAACACATGTGAATCGCTTCGGCTCTTTGGTAGTTCTCGACCCAACGCCAGCTGTCACATCTTTTTCCTCTAGAGTGCACAGTCTCTGGACTGAGCGATCTGTCGCCACGTGGAAAAATACTGGAAGCAGACGTGTGGCCCAATCGGGACGGTGTCACGTGTCACATTCTAACTGAAATTTCAATCCTCCATATGTTCAAAACTTACTAACACATGGCACACATCCTATGTGTCCACGTCATCCCAAGTGACGTCTGAAAGCCATGCCACTTCAGAATTCTGGGGTCCACATCACCTCCAGGTGACATCATTGTGCCCCACCTCTTCGACTCTTTGGGCTTTGGGAGTTTCACACTAGCACACTTCCAATTCTCCCGAACTCTGATTTCTTGAACTGGCCAATCTGTCGACATGTGTCTCCCTTATCGGACGGTCCGTATTAACCCCAGACTTCGGGACTTCGGGAGATACTGCTGCAAAGATAAATGGTTCTTTTTTATTTGAGATCCACGGTTCTCAATTACTTCGGGACTTCGGGTAATTCTTCCTCTAGTGCTTCACTCTGCAAAACCTTCTGGAGTTCTAAGTCTCCAAAGTAAGAGATATGTCACTACGTATCCTTGTTGATGGACGGTCCAGATGAACTCCAAGCTTCAGGCCTTCGAGAGTTATGGATTTTCGCATCCATCTTTTTTTTGAAGTGGTTATCCACCGTAGTGTAGGGTCTCTTGCCACGTGTCCACATCGATCAATGGTCTGGATCTACTTCGACTCTTCGTAGTTTCGATGTTCAAGAATTAACGTGTCACATCACTTAATGCCTTTCAATTTGCGAGGGCGCACATCGACAGTTTGGAGTAACCCACCTTTCGCCCCATAATTCTTTTGACACTGACACGTAACACCTCGGTAAAACCGTAGTTTGGATTGCGGGAACATCTTGGGGAGTTAACTCTCATGCAACTTGGGTCCCCGCAATGCCTCCTGGATGTCGATCTCTCTCCAATGAGATCTGACAGTTGTGACTTAACCTTTTCTTCGCTTTCATCGGACGACCCTTGCTCGCCTCTTCTATGATCCAACGATCTTGGATCTCTCTCAATCCCACAATGGTGATCGCTCCCAAATTTAAAGAGGATGGTCACGATCCTTTGAACCCTTACAGAGGATCTCTGACGTTCTAATAGATTTTGCAACGTCGTTCCTCCTGAGATTTTCAACTTCACGATCGGAATTCGATCTCAACCATGAGATACCTTTTCCAATGTTTAAACCTTGCTCTGATACCAAATTGTAACATACCCAACCACCCACAGACCAGGGTATGCCACCTTCAAGCTCACCCTTGGACTTCTTTTTTTACTAATACCCTTTTAAATTAATAAGGATGGATAAAAGAAAATGATTTAATGACATGCACAACAATAACCAGCAAGCATGCATATTCTAAGATTTAATTAAACAATAAATAAATACACAACGTAATACATTCATATACAGATAAATAATACCACAACACAGAGAACTTATCTTTATATAAGATGACACCAAACAGACCAAGGATGTTCCACCCAACCGTAGACACTACTGATCCAAATCTCAATAGCACTGTCACACCGAGCCAGGGCTATGAATCCACAAGGACAGTTCCAAAGTGTCATTTGGTTTCCCAAACCAGTCAACACTCAAGCTCTCACAAGATTTCCCAGCACTCACAACAATCCAAGTATCCAACTCTCTTCTACCCAGCCGACACCACCCAAGAGAATGGACATCCACAGTTCTCTGCCACGTAGTCCCTGAAGTAGTCCTTCCCCTTCCAGGGTTCTAGTACAACTGGTCCAAAATATCAATGACGAAACTCTTAGGACTTGCAACTGTGAACAAAGATGGACAAAGGCCAACGCATCACAGACATGCAGGCCTCAAGTCAGCGACCTCTACAGTCAAGGATAGCATGGCTGCTCCTCAGCAGTTCATTTTCCTTTCCCAAGACAAGACACAAATGAGGATGGATCAATGAGTGATAGGGTAAGGACAGGATGAATGAACAAGTGAGTAAGGGAGTGAACCAAGGAACCACTGATCAAGTGGATGAGTGAATAAGAGAATGAATGAACGAACAAACAATCAACGAACAAGGGCCCATCAGTCGAACCCCCCATCAGACCAGAGGTGGGTTTAAGTACTTCGTGGGGAATCAAGAACCACCTGGCCTTCCCCAATAAGCTCACTTAACTGATCCACTCCCTTAGACAAAAAGGGTAATTAAAAATAGGAATAAACACTTAGCCCCTCAAGTCCCATCTCTTGTGGAATCATATCCGCCTATAACTCTAGTCCTTGTCCGTCCAACAACCAATGATGTATTTATTATTAATAATGATCAAAACATTACATTTCTTGGGCACACTGGCCTTTTAATAATTGTTTGGGCACTGTGGCCTTTCAACATTGTAACAATATATTATTTAAAATGGGGGTTCAAAACCCAGGGTGTTACAATATATAGGAGTCAAAGGGTTACAATTATAATGAAAGGGTGCAAAGAAAAATTCTAGCCGACCTACTAGAAATGTAATAATTCAATATCTAAGACATAACAAGGGGTTTTATACATATCATGGAGATTTATCCAGAGCTTAACATACAGTTAAAATATAAATTACCAAGGATAGGTTCTTGGTTGTTTAATAATAAGCAACAGAACAGGCTACCTTCAAACTCATTCAACCAACGGATTATAATATATCCTCCAAAACAACAAGGGAATTTCATACAGTGAGCAGCATGCACAATGGATTATAATATATCCTCCAAAACAATAATGCAATTCTGGTCTATAGTTCTACAACAAGGGCACTGCATACAGTGAGCAGCATGCACAGAAAGCAACAGTAAGATCTTCCTTCAATGCTCAAACCAAACAAATGCCACAGCAATATTTTCAGACCAAACGGTAATGTAAGAAAGAGATAGAACACTGGTCTAGAACAATGGCATAGCCAGTCCGTTTTCTTCGATCAATTCGGCATCAACTCACAGTAACAATAAGTGCTGTCTTCAATGCTCGAAATTCCTGAATTAAAAGATATATATTCCTTAACAATGATATCTCTCGACTGTTTATACAAAGATCCATATTTGAATCTCTGTCTTGCTACTACCATCCAAGCAGAAAATACAAAATATGCTATAGGAAGTCTAAATAAACCATGTTGCCAAATAGTGTAACATAACTTTGCAAAAAAAAAGGAGAAGACACCAAGTATTGAATTATGGCCTTCTTACTTCCAATGCACAGTTGTCTACAAAGGATGTTTAACATACAAACCAAGCAAAAAGGTATATATCAAACTCATATAAAAGTAAATACTATTTTTTCATATGATGATGACACTTCGTCTACTCCACGGTGGACTCTTCTAGGAATTGACCTCAATGTTTAGAGGCTTCCATAGATATGAANTATATCAAACTCATATAAAAGTAAATACTATTTTTTCATATGATGATGACACTTCGTCTACTCCACGGTGGACTCTTCTAGGAATTGACCTCAATGTTTAGAGGCTTCCATAGATATGAAATAACTCTGCTGCAACTGTATGACAGGATTCAATTTTCAGACAAAAAAACCTCTATCAACTATTCTAGTGCCCATGACCGTCTAGTGTGCAAGTAGTCCAAGTATGCAAGTAATCTTCCTTATTGGTTGATCGATTCTGCACACAATCAATCCACTACCAATAAAACTTCACCAATTGATTAATCCACACACATAATTAATGCTCTCAGTCTATTCTCCACTCTATAAATTTAATACCATAGCATNAAATCTAACAATTAGGTCTTGATCTGTTGTCAAGAAGTTCAATACAACATCCCATGCTAATGTATATGCCTGTCAATACTACACGTATTTAACTGCAATCGATACTACTTGAAACCACACTTTGCACAACCAATTAAGGCAACCTCATTTGGACTCATCCAATCAATCCACCCTTGTTGATTACCGTAATGTAGTTGGTGTAGCCCAAATGTATATACTTGGTCGAAATACCTCTCGTCCTTCAATCAAACCTTCTGTTGACCATACACAAAAGGCCCAACTTCAACGCATTCCCTCAGGTTGATACTTCAAAATGTAGGTCGGGATTGCTACTATGGGAGTTGTTGCTAATTGTTTTTTAGAAATCAATCTGTCAAACGAAACAGTTCTTCTGGGAAGTAAACGATCTCTATTCCGTTGATCGATGCATTCAGGCTACCGACGGAGTCAGTCCCATAGTCACTGTATGAGTAATGGACCAATCGATTACATTTATGGTCATCATTAGGGTACGTAGATCAGACTTAACTGCCGGACAGAAAAGACGGTATGATTAGGCAATGATGTCCACCTTCACTTTAGACAAAATCACTCATGTGATTTCACACCATATTTCACCTAAACGCGACACTAGGTTAGGCAACACCAATAATTACAATACGCATTGCTCGATCTTTGCCAAAGGAACTAGCGCACAAAAGATCAATGCATCATAAACAAAAAAAAATAAAAAATTGCAACTTCACCCAATCCAATTGTCATGCCATAACAATTGCACAAAGAACGCAACTACACCATAATTATTAACTTTATGGAATTCATTTCACTCTACAAAACTCCGTTTCACTCTACAAAACCCGAAATAAGATTTAAACAAATTTGATACCATGTTGGATTAGGTAAGAAACAACATAAGTGAATAACAAAGATTCCAAGTGTAGTAGTGAAGTCAATAGAAACTAAAATAACATTTAAACACAATGAGCATAGTTACATAGAAGATGAAGTGATAGACGAATCTATAAGGTCATCTATATATATGTTTAGGTCGAAAACCAAACACTCAATGTATTGAACCACACCCCATAACCATCCCCATCAATATAAGGTGGATCTCTGTAATCAAGGTAGGCAATGCCAATTCCATTTGCCCTGTTGGTTCCACTCTTCAGTAGACTCCCTTAATGATTAGCTCCTTTTTCATGGTAGACTACACCATTTGACAAGGAGAATTTACACCAAAAATCATAGGTTCGAACAAATCAATGCAAGTGTACTCTACAGGTATGGACAATATGAGATCTTAAAAAGAGTTATATTCTTGGATTATGTTTCTAAGATGTTGTAGGAAGCTTATTAGAGTGGTGTCCACAGTGTGTCTAAATAACTACACGATGCATCTTATGATCTAGTCTCTAATTGCCTACAATGTTCCATGATGGTTGAAGTTCACAAGTACATCCAAAAATTTGATTTGTGTCATTGTGTGAGGAGACTGCACAATCAAGACTACTTGACATTTCATGCTAGGATTTGGCTGACCAATTCATCTAGTTCAAATAATTCTAATTTCCAATGGACCTAAAAAAATTGGTTCCCACATGTGTTCCATCATACTCTAAAAACTTAAAAAACAAGAAAACAAAAACAACAAATTCCTTAGATGCTACATACATGAGAAAACTATGCATATTTGGTGTCTATTGGTTTGGATTTGAATTATTTCACATGAATATATATATAATTTAAAAAAAAATCATTTTTTTTTTGTGTATTTTAGATAAGCAGTTGTTCAACCCGAATTTTCCATTGATTTTAGTATAGTTTTTTTTTAGTCATAACTAACTCTTGGTTGGTTACATTCTCATAACTTTTTTCTTGTCATGAACAAAACTTGTACATGCAA
>SNQJ01S0198821.1:0-17138 GCA_010110895.2 Picea sitchensis
GAGGCTACAACCTCTGTTTTGCAAGCTGCTACTTGCTGAGAGCACCAACTCTCTGTATTCTCTAGCACCCACTAGAAGGAAGCACCGACTCCCTGGCTTCTCTAGCACCCACTAGAAGAAAGCACCAAATCCCTAAGAGTTCCAACACCAACTGGATGGAAGCACCAACTTCCAGTTACACAGGCACCGACCTGTATATCAGAGAACCAATGTTCTCCCTTTCACCACCCTGCCACCCTGGCTTTTCTGGCTGCAACCAGATGGAAGCTACAACTCCCTGTGTTCAAGCACCCACTTGAACCTCTTAGGACAACAATCCTCCCTAGTGCCTCCCAACCACCCTTAAATATAAAGTTTGCTATATATAAATTTATCACAGTGATACAATATTTATCAATGGCTTACTGGTCTTATCATTGTTCTACTACACTGCTCTGCTCTAATTGCATTAGTGTCTTCCTGCACACTCCCCTTACACTTTATGTTCTTCTCCCTTTTATGCTCTATGTGCCATGTCCCTTCAATGCACCATTCCTCTTATGTGCATTTCGGCTCCTTCACTCTGCCTCCTTCTACGTGCATAAATCCCTCTCAACAGCCACACCCATCTCCTCTTTGTTCTGCATTCTTATATTCCCTATGCACTTTGTGCATGCTCTATCCGCAATGCTTTTGCATGCTCCCCATATTGAGTGCTCTGCCTGATCATCATTACAACTCTTCAGCTTCTCTGGCGGTTACCCTGAAGTCTCTTCGAGTCCTCTGGCAGAAACAATCAGTTGTTTCTAGTAGTTACACTGTGAACCTCCAAAAACCGCATCATCAACTAAATCGCCACTGATCGATTAACTGAGAAGAGAAACAGTAGCCCTTCGATCATATTCCCAAATAACCTTCACCATTGGATCATAAATGATGGGTGTCACGCTTATTTCACCATTTCGCAATTCAACATTTCAGCATTTAAGCGTTCCTGTGGTGAGGCACCTCGTCTCTCCAAGTCGCGATCTCCGAAATGGAGATTAGCTTCATGCTACCTCCTCCCTTAAGACTTCGTTGATGTGACCATAGGTTATGAACATGGGCCAATTCTGAACACATATTTCGCATTTCGTGTTTCGGGGATTCTGTGATGAGTCGTCTCGACTCTCCATGTCCCAACCTATGAAATGAAGTTTGTCTCTTTGAGCTCTTCTCTACAGCTCTTTAACAATGTGACCACCGACGGTGACCAAGCGCTTATCCATACAATGCTTTCACAATTTCGCATTTCAGCACTTTGAGACTCCTGTGATGAAGAGTCTTGACTCTTGACTCCTCTAACTCCCGGTATCCGAAACTCCGGTCGATGTGCTTGTTTCAGGATTTTTCGGTGTTTCGCATTTCAGCACTTCGGGACTCCTGTGATGAAGAGTCTCGAATCTTGACTCCTCCAACTCCTGGTATCCGAAACTCTGGTTGATGTGCCTGTTTCGGGATTTTTGGCTTTTCACATTTCGACACTTTGGGACTCCTGTGATGAAGAGCCTCAACTCTTGACTCCTCCAACTCCCAGTATTCGAAACTCCAGTTGATGTGCCTGTTTTGGGATTTTCGGCATTTCACATTTCGGCACTTCGGGACTCCTGTGATGAAGAGTCTCGACTCTTGACTCCTCCAACTCCTGGTATCTGAAACTCTGGTTGATGTGCCTGTTTCAGGATTTTCGGCGTTTCGCATTTCGGCACTTCGGGACTCCTATGATGAAGAGTCTCAACTCTTGACTCCTCCAACTCCTGGTATCTAGAACTCCGAAATGGAGTCTTTGTTTCTGATACTCGAAATGGAATTTAGCTTCTGATCTTGCCATGCGATCATCATTGTGTTGTTGGTCATGATCTTTTCCATCAATGACAAACACACATACACTGCACTCTGCGTGCACCTCTGCACTATCTCTTCTGGTCTTCACGAGCTTTCTTTGTTGTGTCTTCCCAAAATACTTCTAGTGCCCGCCTAGCACATTATACCTGTACTCAAGCCATCATCGTTGTTGTTCTTGCCATCAATGACAAGCATACGCTGCCTGTAAAACATGCCAACAATGCTTACAAGTTTTTCCAAAAAACCCTCCTTTTAAAATGCTTCCTCTAACACTCAGATCCCTGACGAATGGTCAGGATCAACTCTCTACATCAAATCTATGGTTGGGGTTCTCTTGAGGTTTAAGCAGTGAACTAGAACAAAGGTGCAGGGATATTCTATGTGAATAATTCCTTCACCTTCCTTGCACTACTGGTAAGGTTTTTTCCCTAAATCCTCAGATATTTGGCCAACATCCTCAACACTTTGGTAGTGCCTCCCAACAAACCCTGAAGTGAAGATTTTCTCATCCTACAAACTTTCCATTCAAAGTCTTCAGGAAAACACAGGGATTACATGCCTCCTTATCCAGGAATCCCACACATACTCAGTGAATAGGGTTAACCAACTAGCAAAGAACCTCATTATACAAACATGACTCGGATTTTAGGATTCATTCAACATGTCAAATATTCCTTTAAGAAAAAAATGCAAGATTTACATTCATTAACAACATTTTCCAAATACATCTAAAAAAACTTATCTATTTCAGGTCAAAATACAATCTCCCAAATGACTAAGGGTGAATTCATTTCCACCCAATTATAGCCTCTATCGTAGCTTTTATTTCTATAGCATGCCACCCTCGTTCCAGGCCATGATACCACCAGGGAACTCTCACAAGTTATATTTATGGTTAAGGGTTTGGTCATGAAGGTTACTCTCCTTCACTACATTGGAAACAACATAAATCCCCTCTTCCCACTATGTCTAGGGACACCATGAGATTACCAGGTGCTTTCCCAACTATATTTCCTCTACACAAGGTAGTCCCTCCACTGCTACACAGTCCCTCTATGCCCTCCCCTTACCAGTGTCAATTTATTTCCAACAAGCACCAATATGCCACCCTCTCTGCTCCATTCTAGATATGGGTATTCTTTGTTCCAATGTCGACCATGAGTTTCCTGGGAAAGCTTACTATTTTATTCACAAGAAATTCCCAGTCTTATCTACTCTGTTCATGCTTGTGTCCTCTCTCTTGAGCCCTTGCTCATTCATGGTGCTTCCACGTTTTCTTTTCCTTCCCCTAATATGGAACATTCATTTCCTCAGGTTCCTCATCTTGCTTCTATCAGAAGCAAACTCGAGAGTCAAGCTCCCAAATTGAAGGGGCACCTTCATGGTACTCTTGGTTGTCTCCTTCAACCAACCTAGTCACTCCTCCTTGTACATTTCTAAAGGAAATCATAATTTCCCCAACCACTAGGTATGATTTCCATTAACGAGTTTTCTTGTGAATAGGGTGAACAAGGTACTTTAGGCAGGTTTAGTAATTCAAATTTATTTAGCTGTCGGTTGGGATTCTTGCCAAGACAAGGAAATTCCCAGTTACCCCTCACCAAATCCCCCTCATGGTATCATGTCCAGTACTGCAAGGCTTACCCTTCAGTCATCTAGTAGGTAATTTCATTAAACATAAAACACAATTACAATGTTCATCAATTACAATCACAAAGTCTTAATCATAATTACATACTTGGGGGAAAACAGGGTGTTGCATTCCCCTCCCCCTTAAAGGAAACAATGTACTCGATGCCTTTCCACCATATACATAATTTTATGTAGAGAACAAAAATGGATATGCCATCCTCATGGAATCCTATAGTTCCCATGTGGCATTAGCTGCTCCAAAGTTCTTCCATTACACCTTGACTTGCACGACAACTTGGTTCCAGAGAAATGTCTCTCTCCTATCCAGGATGCACAGAGGCTCGAGCTAGAATTCTACCTCTGGTTCCACATGTAAATTTTTCCAATCAATAACGTGATTAGAATCATGAATATACTTCTTAAGTAAAGATACATGGAACACATTGTGAGCTATAGAAGTAGGTGGTAGAGCAAGTCAGTATGCTATTAGTCCCATTCTTTCTAGGACTTCAAATGGTCCACAATATTGGGACACTACCTTGGCACAAGTTCCCATTCTCAGGGAGATCCTTTTGGGCTTCACCTTGATATACAAATGATCTCCCACCTTTAAATCCTTGTGAATTCTTTTTCTATCTGCATAGATTTTCTGTCTATCCTGGGATAGTTTCATATTTTTATTAATTCTTATCACTTCCTAGTCCATCTCCTTCAACATTTTGGTCCAAGTGTGATCCTATCTATCAGATTTCCCCAACTAATCAGAACTATGCAATTTTTGTCATACAAAGACTCAAATGGGATCATTTTTAGTGACTCTTGGTAGCCATTATTGTAGGCAAATTCTACCAAGGGTAGATATTCTTCCCACTGATTGGGCTCATGCATAACATGCATCCTTATCATATCTTCCAACACTCTATTTACCCTCTCATACTTTCCATTTGTTTGGGGATGGTAGGATGTGTTGAATACTAATTGCATTCCAAATCTCGCAAATAGGATTTTCCCTAAATTCGACATGAATTTCACATCTCAATTTGAAATAATGGTCTTGGGCATACCATGCAATCTAAAAATTTCATTTATAAAGATATCAACAACATCTATAGCTTTATAAGTGGACTTGATTGGAATAAAATGAGTTGTCTTGATCAATTTATCCACCACCACCATGATTGCATCGTGTTTGTTGGTTGTTCTTCGAAACCCTGTGATAAATTCCATGGAGATGGTCTCCCACTTCCATTCTGGAATTTGCACTCGATGTAACAATCCTGCAGGGTGCTTGTGCTCAACCTTGACATGTTGGCATTCTAGACACTTAACAACATAATGTCCTTTTTCATTCTTGGAAAATAATACAGTTGTCTTACTTTTTTTTATCATCTTTTGATAACCAAGATGAACCACATAAGGTCTCCTATGAAACTCATCCATTATGAGGTTTTTCAGATTTGTTGAATCAAGTATATACAACCTATTTTTTTACATCAACAACTCATCTATTGTGAGATGGTGTCCCTCATACTTCTTCCTTTTTTATTATTCTTGCAAGTTTTCTTTCACTAGATTAAAATATTTGACATTCAGTAAAAGAAAATTGATTCTCTACTTGATATTAGATTCATACATGCTTGTTTTTGCTAAGTGTATTGTATGCACACTTCATCTGAGTGCATCTGCCACTCGATTTTCCTTTCCTTTTATATGTTTGATCTCAAAATCGAATCCACTGATTAGTGTCATCCACCTGGCCTATTTGGCATTCAACTATGGTTGTTGAAATAGGTATTTCATTCCACAATGATCTTTCATCAAGACAAATCTTCTTCCAAACAGGTAATGCCTCCACATCTTTAAAGAATTCACAATGGTTGCAAGTTTAAAGTCATGAGTAACATAACATTGCTCATGCTCATTTGATTTCCTTGATTCATAGAAAATCACATGTCCATCTTGCATGATGACTCCACCAATTCCTTCCTTGCAAGCATTAGTTCAGACTAAGAAATATTTTTCAGGGTCTGCGATTCTTAGGACAGGGGCATTGGTTAAGAGGATTTTTAGTTGTTGAAAGTTGGTCTCACACTCTGAAGACCATACAAACTTCGCCCCTTTTCTATTCAATGAGCTAATGGGATGAAATATATTGGAAAATCCTTTAATAAACCTCATTTAGTATCCATATAATCCCATAAATGATCTTACCTTAGATACATTCTAAGGGTTGGCCAATCCATGATTGCCTTAATATTTTGTAGATCCATGGCCACTCCATCTTTCGAAATTATATGACCCAAATATTAGATATCTCTCTAAAAGAAGTCACTTTTTATATATTTAGCATACCATTGGTGATATCTTAACACCTATAACACCAACCTAAGTTTCTCTTCATGCTCTTCCTTGGTCTTGGAATATACCAGGATATCATCAATGAACACAAGGATGAACTTGTCCAAGTACTTGCTGAGAATATTGTTCATAAAACACATAAATTTGGTTGGTGTGTTGGTAATCCCAAAAGGAACCACCAAAAATTCATAGTGTCCATACCTCATTCAAAAATTCATCTCGTGGATGTATTCATCTTTAATTTTGACTTGGTGATATCCAGATCTAAAGTCTATTTTAGAAAATAGAGTAGCTCCTATGGGCTGATAAAAAAGGTCACCAATCATGGGTAGTGGTTACTTGTTCTCGATGGTGATATTTTTCAAATGTCAGTAATAGATACACAATTGCAAGTTATCATCCTTCTTCTTTACAAAAAACACTAATGCTCCCCATGGGGACACAATCGACCTATTATATCATTTATCCATCATCTCTTTTAATTGCACCTTTAACTCCACCAACTTTGGCATACTCATTTTGTAGGGAAATTTATATGTCGGTACCGTTCCTGGTACAAGGTCTATGGAAAAATTAAGATCCCATCTAGGAGGTAGTCCATGAACTCGTCTGGAAATACATCTTTAAATTCCTACAGCACCGGGTGACCCTCAATCTTCAAATTACTATTCTCTTCCACATTTAGAACTTGTATTTCAAACAAGGGTCAACTCTTTCGGATAAAGTTATTGAGTTGTAGTGCTCATATTTTCCTCACCGATAGGATTTTTATTGCCCTGCAACACCCTCACGTTTCCTTCACTATCTTCACATTATAAGGTTTTGTCATGGTAGTCCAATTTTGCTTTGTGGATAGCCAACCAGTCCATGCCTATCAATACATCATATGATCCCAAAGGTAGGACATTTAAGGTTACTTGTGTATGCAGTCCATTCATTTAAAATGGGCATGATTCAATCATTTATTTCACCTTCCTCTTAGTTCTTATGGATAGCTGAACTAAACACGATTTTGCATGTTTTTTCCTTTTTAAGGCACATGCTTCAACAACTTGGGGAGAAATGTAGCTAAGCTTAGAACTAGGGTCAATCAAAATGAAAATGGGTTGTTTGGAAATTATACCTTCCATATCCACCACTAAAGCTTGGTGGTCTGCTTGTTGATTCTCTACAGTTGCATATATTTGTGGCACATTCATGGCCACATCATTAATGGTAGTAGCCTCTTGAACATTGTATATTCTCTTGATGTCACGATTATTGTGAGGGAAGTCCCTCAACATATGTACTTCTCCACAATCCCAACATTGTAGAGGTCCTATCTTTTGCTCCTGTACTTTCTCCCTTACTTTATCTGTTGGCTTTTTCCCTCTTTGACATGGAAAATTCTGTGGGTGCATACTTCTAGTCAGATGATTGAGCTAAGAACCTATTTTTATTTTTTATTTTGGGATGGTTTAAATCCCTTCCTATGAAATCCAAGATTATCCTTCATTTTCCAATTCTTAAGAGGCTCCTGCCTATGCTTGGATTGGTTATAACAACATTTGTCCTTTATAATGGTTTCCTATAGTGTCTTAGGTTAATCGAACTCAATCCTATCCTGATAGGACTATGGTAATCCACTGTGGAAGTGATGGATTCCTTATTTCACATATTTGAGGTAGGGAACATACCTCAACAACTCCAAGAACCTCTTGGCATAAGCATCCATGGTAAGTTTCCCTAACTTATGTTTATGGAACTCTTTAATATTACCATCATAGTATTTTTCCGATAAATATGCTTTCCTGGAATATTTCTCGAACTGTTTCCAGGTCAACTTACTTTTCTTTAATCCGTTAACATCCTTGAGGTCTTGATTTGAAAAAGGGCGGGTGCTTTACGCAAGTTTTCAATTAAGAATCATTTTCTGAAGAAGTATTTTCATAAGGATTAAAAGGGCCTATGAACCCATGATTAACCATGCTTGTAAACAATAATACATAACACACATGAACTCAAAATGGAATAAATCACATGAAAACACAAGTGAGAGAGACAACCAATGTTGGTAATGGAGTTCACTCCTCCTGGGCTACGTCTCCGGACCCGCTTCAATCGGAATACATATTGCTTTCATTCCTTCTTCAAAATATGTTGGGACCTGCTCATAAGTGATTACATAAGAGATGTCTTCTCCTTCAGTGAGGATTCAAGAAGATTTCTCACACCCATACCTCTCCATACATCAAGAATGATAATACCTTACATGAATAAGTCTCTCAAAGATTAGGAGTAGTAGCACTATGGCTTTCTAAGTCCCCTCATTAACTCTCCATTACTCTCCTCCTTACTCTCCCCTTACAAAGGGCTCACATAAGGCATTATATAGTTTTTCCTCACTCCCTCTTAAGAAAGAGCATTAACTCCTATATCCACAATAATAGGATCTAATTACAAAAGAGGAAAACCAAGATCCATGAATGTAGGATCTCAAACTATCTTCAAGTACATAAAGGGAAAATTCTCAAAACCACCCAAATAATCCTCATACATGTCCTTGATTCTCTCAACCTAATAGTGAGAATAATGGAAAATTGGTGTGAGGTGGTTTCTCACTTAAAAACCAATTTCCAAATCATAATCTAATGAAAAATACGTGAGTCTAATTTCCCTCACAAGTATTAATCATTTTACATCAACAATGAATAATAATGTATGAGTTTTTCAAAACCTCATAAGGCATAAGTAATATGCACGAGCATCTCATAAAGCATAAGAATGCATGAGACCCTTTCCTCACAAAGAATTAATAAAATGCATGAGAAATATAAACTCAAAACATATAAGTTTACCACCTTCACCACTCTGCAAATTAACTTGGTGAACACAGTAAGGTCCTTCCCTGTGTGGAAATCTGTCAGGATCAGGTTTTCCCACCATATAGAAGCTCCTCCATTCAGATTGAAAATCAGTATCTCAGACTTTGTATTTTCTAAGTAATTATGTATTCGAAAATACTTCCTTAACCCTATAAACCAAGCCTCCACCTCCTCTCCTTTTCTAATTTCTCCATCAAAGCTAGGCATCTTTTCCTTTCTGAATTTCTCCGTTAGAGAACTCTGAGAGTGTCTCTTCTTCATTTTCTTGGGAATACTTGACCCAATGTCACTACTGGATATCTCTCCTATAATGGTCTTTCCACTAGATAACTTTGTGGAAGAGTCTCCAGTAGATCTGTTTTTCTTAGCATATTTGTTCCTTTTCCTCGAGAAACTCCTCCCCACATTACTATGAGTTGGCCCATTCTTCTGAATATCTGATGGGATTTGCATCTTCTTAGACTGTTGTCATCCTGCATTGCTGGTAGCTGGACCTTGTTGCAAGTGCTTTTGGATTTCAGACAAACTTTTCAATAGAACTACATTTAATTCTTTTTTATCATCTTGATCTCTCATGAGCCTTTCATTGCATGTTTTAGACTCCTTATTGTGGCTACCAAATATGGAGGGGTTTCTCTAGACCTCCTGCTATTAGATTCCTCATATTGAAAATGTGAGGTCTCTTCCATGTTGAGTTTCACCATTCATTTATGTTTCATTTTCCTTCTTAGTATATCCTAACTACTAAAACAACAATCCACTATTAGAAAATCACATTTCAAATCATCTGTGAAAAGACTCTTGGCCTTATCAAGGCTTCAGTTTGCCTTAATAGTCCCAAACTAGGACTTTATTCCCATTGTCAATATTTTTTAGAAATTGTTGTTAGCACTCATTAGCATAGTTAAATTATTCAACAGTTGATCTGAAAATCTTAATTTACCAATCTAACCGTTAGTGTTTCTTTGATAACAAATATTTTTCAATTTCCAAGATCTTTAAAATGACAGTGCATCTTGCATTGTTATGTGATTAGTTTCACTTAACTAAAATCTTATGCTTGTGAAAATAACTTGCCTAATCCATTCTTCATAAGTAATTTGTGAGATGTAAAGAAGAGATTATGAGAGAACTATTATAAAAAAAAAATCGAACCAAAACTTGTTAACTAAGTTCACTCGACATTCTGGCTATGTCTCTAGGTCTACTCCCAACAATGAGACCGCTCTTTATTAATCTCTAATGCTTTAAGAATACAAAAGAAAGGCTTACATCAACTTCTGAAATCACCTTTCATATATGCAACTCTGTGGCAAAAAAAAAACCAACATTGTATTCTATAGAAAAATTTGAGACTTTAGAGTATAGATTGTGCTATACTTGGCTTGGAAACAAAAGATTTGAAAAAAAAAATATTATCAACTACTCCAATGCATAAACAAAAGTTAGATTCAGACTCCTCTCAAAATTCTATAGCTTTTGAGTATAAAGTTGATATACTTTTGAACAGGGCCTCGAGAATCCCCCTCTGACACAAATTCCAATGTTGTGTTGGTCAGATCCATACTATCTCGATTTGCATGCCAAATAGGCTCAGGAACACCATTTTGATCAACTACTCCAACTTAGAAACAAAATTCAAAATTAGACTCCTCTCAAAATTATGAGACTTTTGAGTATAAACTCGATAGGGTTCTGAACAGACTCTCGAGACTCCCCCTCTAGCACAAACTACAATACTATGCTCTGTCAGTCTGTACTACCTCGGTATGGATGCCAAAGAACCCCCCATGCATCGATTTGTGTTCCCAGTTAAATAATGCAACTTCTACCAAACTAAGAGAGATTTCGCCAAATCTAGTGGAATCCGCTAGGCCACCTTGGCCTTCTAGAAGGTGCCACGTGGCAACCCCTCATTGGTCATTGTTTCTAAATGGTTGCTAACGTTACCTGTATGTATCCTGAAATCACCTATTCCACATCGACTGTACAAATGTTGGCATCATCTGTACAGATGACGACGTCATCCTGACATGTGTCTCTGACTGGGATGTTGACATCATCTGCTAACTGGGTTTCCACTTCATCTACTGACATCACCTATATGGATGCTGACATCATCTGTATAGATGTTGACTTCATCCTTCCACGTCAACTATACAGATGATGATGTGATCCTGACATGTGGCAGTCTGTCATGCTTCCATGTCAACATGTTGATGTCAACTGTATGATTGTATGGATGACATGTGGCAGTATGTTGTGTTGCCATGTCAGTTGTTGACATCATGTTTATGTCAGTAGTACAGACTACCCTATCATTATTTCCCATGTTTGGAAAAAAATTTAGATCGTTATATCTTCCTCATATGACATATGATTGAGGAGAAATTCACGTCATTGGAAATCTATTTCCGAGCTCTATGTAATGATACCATTTGTTTCAACATTTGAGACAGATTGTTTTTGAGCGATCTGGATCCTCCTAGACCACACCTCCTCACTGGGGAGATTTTGGACCTCCAAAATTCTTTATACATCAATCAGGTGAGGGCATCACCTCCCCACTTGTCCATAATCCACCCATCGTGACTGGATAATGAAAACTCGGTGTATCACAAAAAACTGTCCAACCATGATAAAAAATGCAATTATACTGTTGATATAAACATTCATTTCCCTACTTCCACAATCTCTTGCATTCACTGTAATTCCTATTAACCATAAACAACTAAATAACAATAGTAAGGAATACATTGTTTCCAATGGAAATGAATCAACAAACCGCTTTATCTTCTGAACAATTTCACCAAATGAATTCACCAATTCATGGTGATGACCTAGATCACAACCTAGTGTTGTAATCAACTTCTCTTTCAGTGTCTCAAAGTATTTTTGTTGCTTTCCTCATGACCTAAATACCCTCATTATACAAAGTGTATCCATCACTTCCCTGGGGCTCATGAGAGGATCTTCTCCTTCCTTTCCCACGGAATCCATCTCACATTTACGAAATCTCCTTTGGATTTCTAAATTGTAACTTGCAAGATTGTCTTCACCTCGCTTGACTCTATCTCTTATAAGCATTCACCTGTCAACCTTGATCTGATACCACTTGATCTGAACATATTAAGTTACCAATCTAATCATTAGTGTTTCTTTGACAAAAAAATCTTTTTGGTTTCCAAGATCTTTAAAATGACAATGCATCTTGCATTGTTATGTGATTAGCTTCACTTGACTAAACTATTATTCTTGTGAAATTAACTTGCTTAATCCATTCTTCATAAGTAATTTGTGAGATGTAAAGAAGCCATTATAAAAGAACTATTATCAACAAAAATCACACCAAAACTTGTTAACGGGGCTCACCAGACATCCTGGCTATGTCTCCAGGTCCACTCCCAGCATTGATACCACTCTTCATTAATCTCAAATGCTTTAAGAATACAAATGAAAGGTTTACATCAACTTTTGAAATAACCTTTCAAATATAAAACTCCGTGATAGAAACATAATCCACCATTCGATTCTACAGGAAAATTTGAGACTTTAGAGTATAGACTTTATTATACTTGGCTCTGAAAAAAAAATATGAAAATACTTTTCTTATCAGCTACTCAACTGCATAAACATAAGTCATATTCAGACTCCTCTCAAAATTCTGCAACTTTTGAGTATAAAATCGATATACTTATGAACAGACCCTTGGGACTCCCCCTCTGGCACAAACTCCAATGTTGTGCTGGTTAGATCTATACTATCTCAATTTCCATACCAAATTGGATTGGGAACACCTTCTGATCAGTTTCTCCAGAAACAGAAGTCAAAATCAAACTCCTCTCGAAATTCATAAACGTTTGAGTATAAACTTGATAGGGTTCTAAACAGTCTCTCGGGACTCCCCCTCTGGCACAAAATCCAAGAATACACTATGTTAGTTTGTACCACCTTGGTATGCATGCCAAAGAACCCCCCATGCATTGATTTGTGTTCCTTATTAAATAAGGAAACTTCTACCAAACTTAGAGGGATTTCGCTAGATATGGTAGAATCCGCCAAGTTTGGTAGAAGTCGCTAGGCCACCTTGGCCTCCTAGAAAGTGCCACGTGGAACCTCCTAATTGGGCCACGTGGTAGACCCTCATTGGCCATCGTTGCTGACTGGATGTTGACATCTCCTATATAGATGATGATGTCACATGTGCCACATTGGTTGTATGGATGTTGACATCATCCTGACATGTGTTGTTGACTAGGTTGTTGACGTCATCTGTTGATTGGGATGCCATGTCATTTGTTGATGTCACTTCTGCCATCACCTGCACAAATGCTGATGTCATCCAACCACATCACCTATATAGATGCTAACATCATTTCTACGGATGTTGACATCATCCTGCCATGTCAGTTGTACATACATTGACGTCATCAGTATGAATGATGACATCATCCTAGCATGTGGCAAATTGTCATGCTGACGTCATCCATATGAATGTACAGATGCCATGTGGAAGCATGTTGTGTTGCCACATCAATTGCTAACATCAATGGTATGGACTGCCCTGTCATCATTTCCCATGTTTCGCGAAAACTTTAGATCACAATATCTTCTTCATACGACGTTCGTTTGAGGTGAAATTTTCGTCATTGGAAAGATATCGCTGAGCTCTATGCAATGGTACCATTTATTTTTTCATTTGAGACAATTTATTTTTGAGTGATCCAGATCCTCCTGGATCAACAGTAAAGACATAAAATTTCATCATGTGATATATTACAACTATGTAATACATGCTATATATGCAATACATGCAACAAACTTTCATACATGAAATAAATTCAAGCTTAGAGTTTGAAATTTTCTCTGATACCACTCATTGACACACCTGACCCCCTAAACCATACTTAGGATGGTGAGATGTCAAAATTCATCTTCCCAAAATGACTTTGATCTTGGGTTTTAACCCTAAGCGAAAAAACCTTCTCACATGGAGTGTTCCATCAATTATCTATGCGGTCTAAAATGGGTTATAGACCATTAGGAATGGTTTTGACTTTTGAGCATTCTACTTCTTTGTCTTCTTGGATGCCTTGAATGTTTCTTCCTTCGTGACTGGGTTCTATTTTTCAATCCTCATTTCATAAGCTGTGAATATTCTATGTATCTCTTCCATGCTCAAACTGTCAAGATTTGTTCTTTCTTCTAGGGCTGATATCTTAGGATCAAATTTCATAGGTAAATATATTAAACCTTTTGAACAACTATTGATTCATCAACTTCTTATCCCAGTCCTCTAATAGTTTTCATTGTTTCTTCAACTCATAGAAAATAGGTTGTAATGTCTTCATCTTCCATCATCTTCAATTTCTCAAACTTAGCTCTAAGGGTTTGAAGCTTAGCTCTCTTGAATTTGATATATCCTTCGTAAAACTCCTTAAGTTTATCCCAAAGATCCTTTGCGGTCTTGCAATGCATAAATTTGATAAAAACTGAATCATCCAGACTTCTCATAATGGTTCCTTTAACCTTTGAGTTGTTTTCACTGAGTTTCTTTCCATCTTTGTCAGTTGGGGGAGTGGCTATTGTTGCATATACGTCTACTACTAATTTCCAAACATCAAATCCCTATGCATGTAAAAAGGTTTGCGTCCTTTTATTCTATAGGGCATAGTTCTGACCATCAAACCTGGGTGCTCCAATCTTAGTGTATTCTATGATCTCCTTCCAGTGGTTAAATTGTTTCTTGAAAGAATTGATCCGATACTAATTGTTGGAATATTGAGAGGAGGGGTGAATTAGTATAAAAAATTTATTATCACTTTTAACCACAATATGTGATTATTAATTTCATCAGCAACATATCATCAATGAGCAGTATAAATCAACATAGCATAATAGACATCCACAAAAACACAGTACACCCGAATTTACATGGAAACTCAAATGGGAGAAAACCACATAATTCTTTTATTATATATCAAAATAATACATTCATTAGAAGCACCAAACTTCCCAATTCTCCAGGCACAATTGGAAGGAGGATATGACCCCCTATTTATAGGCTCCAACATGAAGGAAGCTACAACTCCCTGAATTCTCTAGCTCCAACCAGAAGGAGGCTACAACCCCCTGATTCTTATCCTCCAACCTGAAGGAAGCTCCAACTCCCTGTGTTCTCCAACACCAACTAGAAGGAGGCTACAACCCCCTTTCTTTGCCCCATCTTGTCACCCTGAAATAAAAATGTAGAAAAAATTGTCACTACCATTGATACCATCGTTGCCTCTAATAATCAAGTTGTTATCCAACCTGTCACTGTGACATCAACATGTAACTAATCATCAACCTCTAACGTGTCACCGTCCTTGTCATTGTATCTATCATTGATATATCAATAAGATCCACTCATATAGACCATATCAACATCAAGTATCAAAACCATCTGCCACAATGTACCTCAAGCATGCATCATACCATATACCATAAGATGTACCTCAAATATATTCCACTATCACAAATATGTGCCTCTAAAATTGAACCATAACAACCATATACAATGTACCAAGGATACATCTCAAGCATGTATCAATGACACTGAAACATGGACCTCAACCATATGCAAGCATATACCAAAAAGGGTCTCCAAGACATGCCTCAAGAATGTGCCATTCCATCCATGATACAAGCCTCAACCAAACATATAAAAGACATACCTTTACTCATGAAGAAGACTTGGTGTATACAGTCTTATATCAATAAACCAACCTGGTGCATGTCATATTCGGTAAACGAGAGATGCCATCTTCTTTAAACTCTTTTCCACATATATGTGACTGGCTCCACTATTATCTGCAGATATCCATTCTTTTCTCCACTTCAACCCATGTACATCCACGCCCTTTTGACGTGTAACCCGTAGATACCTCAGAAACTAGGGTTACTCACATTGTCTGCAACTCCTAGACTTTCACCTTCGATCTTCCTTCACATCCTCAGACTCAACCTGAGATTCACCAATAGAAAAAAAAGTTTTTCACAAGATAGATAATCAATAGAGATGTGTGTGAATTGTACTAATGAAAGACTCCTTGAGGGGTATTTATACTTTTTCTAAGTAACTTGTTTCCTTACTTTAGGGGTTTCTTGTTACAACCACTTAACCCTTTCATTAATTGTGTTGTAACCAACTAGGGGATTCGTAACCCATATTTGGGGCTTCCAACTTCATGACCTCATAACTCCTCAATCATGAGGACCACATGGCGTACGACCTATCACCAGAAATGACATGACGATTACTATCCATTTATGAATGTATTACATGCATGTATACTGTCATTCATGTCCTTATTTCCTTGATCAACTTTGGGTTCCATAACCACACCTCTAGGGCTTCTTGTAGACTTCTTCAAATAATCTTCCTGTGAGGGCCATGCTTAGAGCTATGCCATAAGGGGACCACTTTAGAGACTTCTCCAAATACACCCATCACATCTTTTGACATCAATAACAACCACTGCTTGTTGACATCAATGCCAACCAACTATCCAACATATATGAAGGAATCCCATAGTGAGCATGATTTCATTTGAAATAATTAGGATTTTATTTATTGTCAAGTCATCCTTTTATATAGATAGTTTGTAAGAGTTTATAGTTTCAAATATTATAGGAAACAAGCAAAGAGAAAATGAATTGTCCATTATCTAGGTCTCTTTTTGGTAAAATTGGAAATTTTGAATCCCTTACTACAATATTCTAGTCATTTTGTAACTCTTTGTTGATTGGTTCAATTGAAAAATTTTATATATCAATGCAAATGATATTCATTCTTGTTTTAAAAAAAGTGATCATTGTATCATATTTTTAAATACGTAAAGATATTAGTTCATGCATCCAAATCCAAAATTCAAAATTTTACTGAGTAGATCATGCTACTTTATTCATCTCTACATTCATGATCGTTTGATGAGAATATCCTATGGATTCTAAAGAATGAAAGAAAAAAAATAGAAAGGAGGTTCAAATTTGCTTGATGGAATATCCAACATATCCATTGTGGCACCATCTCTTAAAACTCTAACTTCTTGTAGCTTGTATGAACATCATAATTAGAGAAGGGTTTCTTTCTCAATACAAAACTTTACTTGCCATGTTTGATAATTTACTTGTTTATGAAGCTTCACATCTTGTATGTAGTTTATGTAGTTAATTTTCCTTTTATGTAGTGAGTCAATGAAAATATGACAAATCTAGTTATATTTTTGTCTTTATAGTAAAGGGGTAATCATTTCAAATAACGAAGAGTTTATTTTTACATTGAACCCTCATATGAAGTTGAAATCCAATTATTGTATCTTAGTTGTTGTTTATTTTCCAAATCCTATATAAATTTGGGTCTTTATTTACCTTACAAAA
>SNQJ01S0198822.1:0-17124 GCA_010110895.2 Picea sitchensis
TTTTTATTTTTTTTTAATTTCAATTTTTTTTAGTTTTTAATTTTAAAAAAATAATAAAGTTCTATTCCTTCATGATCTAGGATTTTCAAGATTCTATTGTGAATCAT
This sequence comes from Picea sitchensis, assembly GCA_010110895.2. Lineage (NCBI taxonomy): Eukaryota > Viridiplantae > Streptophyta > Pinopsida > Pinales > Pinaceae > Picea > Picea sitchensis. Next base: position 108 of record SNQJ01S0198822.1, read on the forward strand.
GTGTGTTATTATTGACTTGTGGAAAAACTTTGTGTTTTTCACTCCTTGCTTTAACCACTGAAATATGGATTTTTGTGTCTATAAAATTTTATCATTAATATTATTAATAATATTACTATTTATTATTATCATAATTATTTTATTAGTTTGAACATTTATTTGAAAAGACATAATAACATCTTCAACAAAAAAAATTCCACAACATTAACCTCAAGATGGCTTGTTTCTTGCACTAATATAAGTTTAAATCTCATAGTCGGATAGATATTTTTAAATATAATATTGAGAAGAAAAATATCATATTCTAGGTTAAACAAAAAAAAAATAATAATGATGAAAAGAAGAAATTGAAAAGATTATAATATGTGTTTGATATAATATTTATTTTATTTATCCAACTCCAATTTATCATGTGTAAATTAAATATAGTTTTTTAGATGATGATGATGGTTTATCGGATCTTAAGAGGGTAAGGGATTACTTGCAATTTTTTAGAATTTTGTTTTTGTGCTCGAAAAGCATCAAGAGAAGCTTTTCAAGATCACCATAGTTTTGTTGAGTTAAAAGGTTAGGAAGGTTGGTAGTGTGACAAATATTTTAAAATTGAGATTTGATCTGAGTATAGGCTCGACAATCTAAGAGAAAGTGATTTTCATCTTGAACATTCTTAGTGTCACAACGGTGACACACTCTTTCATCCCATGGCATTTTAGGATTTGACCAATGCCCAGTTTCACTATGGAGTTCATGAGAATTTGTTCTTATCTTAGCAAGGCTTTTTTTTTCTTTACACTTGTCAAAACGGAGAGATAATTTTGATCTTCTAGATTATGTTTGATTGCATCTTTATAATACCTTGATTTTATTTTTTCCTCTAACTCTTTATCACGCCACATTTTCTCCTTAAGTTTTGATTTAATGATATTTTTAATAGTATCCTTATTATGCAAAATGGTGTCTTCCATGATTCTCTAATAGCTTCACTTGAGTAAAAGGTGGTTACGACTGGATTTTGAAGTAATTTTATGAAGCCTCTTGTCTTCCATATTGTTTAACTTGTTCTTATACATTATGTATTTAGTCATAATCGTGCTCTCAATTGGGGAAAGGCTTGTCTCTAAGAGGGGGATGGGATAGGGCATATTTCCTTTAATTTTGAGATTATATGTTATAAAATTCTTTTGGATTTGCTCTATCTTTCTCCAGGATTCACGAGAGATACTGCATCCCCAGACTTTGCATCCATATAGAATAGCATGCGTAAAAAGAGTCTCAAAGAGGAGTTTCTTCTTATCCCATATCCAAAGATCAGCTAATTTACAATTGTTTTCAAGCCCATAATAAGTTTTCCATCCCCCAATAATCTTTTTCTCAATGCTATAATTTTTGTTGAGCTTGTGGTGAATATCGATTCCAAAATATTTGTATGAAGACACTTCCTCCAAGTTGTTGTTGTCTTATATGAAGGTATCATAATTGATCTTATTGGATTTAATGATCATGACCTTAGTCTTGTCAGTATGAACAGTCATACCCATATTGGAGGAAAAATCATTGAGGATTCTTAGTTGGTTTTCAAGATTGTGGGGACTCCTCGCCAGAAGAGCGATATCATCAACATAAATAAGAAGATTGATGACTATACCAGTGAGAGTAGGGCCTACACAACCTGTTTCTTCCAAGCAATCCTCTAACGTGTCAGTGTATATGCCAAAAGGTGTAGGGGACAAGGGACAACCTTGCTTGACTCCAAGACTACAGTTAATCTCTTTCAACCAACCCCGAACTCTATGTCATCCAAAGAAAAAACTCCATCCTTTGAAAGGACAATAAGAATGGTGCCCATGGCATTAGGGAACTCATTTAAAGTCTTTTAAGGTAGAAATTCCAGTCCCTTAAGGGAATCATATTATTTTCTTTAGTATTTTGGATTAGAATTTGCCTCTAGAACTTCTTAGGATCAAGCTTAGATAGTTGTGAAAGTTGTTCTTACATCTCTAATGGCTTGCCTAACAATTTTACATTATTTATCATACCAAAGATTAGTCGTTCTATTATTCTTTTTAAAAAATCAAAAGTTACTATTTGATTGGACATATCACATAATATATATAAACATTAATTTAACATCACCTTAATTTATAATTTTTAAATATTAAAAAATGTATTGTTTTTAGTAATTAATAGATTCTAAATTAAAATAAATTTACATTAATATATTTTACAAATATAAATATATTCTTATATAAATATATATTATTTTTATAATTTTCTTCGACTCAAAGAAAATTTACTATTTAAAAAAATATATATAAATATGTATATAGAAGACATAGTACTAGAGAGAGGCAAATAGAATGTAGTGTGACTTTAAAAGTTTTCATGGGAAATGAGCCCTGCTATATTTAAAATGGAATTCGATTCATTTTCAATTTTGGTCAATATATTGACAAATAAGAAAAATAACTGTACAGATCAGGAATGTCCCTGCCCCACGTAAGCAATAAAGCCACGTCATAAAATACATACATGTCAGCAAACATCAATATCCATTTCAGATCAGGAATGTCCCTGCGATACCAAGAGCACTAAAGTCGCCATTACAATAATAATCGTTCCATAAAGTCGCCATTACAATAATAATCGTTCCAATGTTTATCAGTAATGAATACTACAGTGGAAGAAGAGCAAGTGATAAATAAATAAGAACAAAAAGAAGATTCTGAGGATGATGCTGTGGGTAGGGTAGCATCTGGGTTTGAGAATTTCAACTGCGCGCTCGCCCTACGGTTTTATTGTTTCTTCTATGTGCGGGCAGGTGGGCGGAATCGAACGCGGGATCTCCGAGCGGGCACCATGAGTTGAAACGTTCGCAAGAAGAATAGGATCTGCAGATCCTTCATTGTTTGATCTATGGGCGGGCGGTTTCGGCCGCTGTGTAATAAGAGTTGGACTTGGTCTCTTCTCGTAAGATCTAGAAGGAGGATAAAGAGGAAAGTTATTAAAGGGTGTTTAAAAAAATAATTAATTTCATCCAAAGAAGTGTGGGAATCTTATAATTTTATTTGTTATATTAATAAATTAAAATAAATTACTTAATTAAAATTTATTTTTATTTTTATTTTTATTTTTGGGTAAGAGTATATATTGTAATTGAGGGTAGTATCAAGTTTCATGTGTGGGACTGAGATTAAATGTTATTAAAAAGTTATATGATTTTATTAGATATAATTTTAATGATGGTTATAAAGGTCATTTACGTTCTTGTAGATACCATCTAGGTTGACAATCCAATTATGAAGATCATGAGCATTGGTCATGATTTTGATAGAATGCATTTTTTTCTTTTAAGATCATAATGTTGGAAAAATATTTTTAATCCACTAAATTAGGATCTATATAGGATCTTTGTTCTGTTTCAACTTCCTCTTATCAATGATTTCATTATCATGTGTAGTCTTATCTTTGAACTTTGCATGAATGTAAATTAAAATTGTCGCTATTATTACTCTGATTGTCTTCTTTTATGCTTCAAAAGTTAAGCCAAGTGTTGAAATCTCTAACCCAACCTACTTTAAGTATGTGGTGTTTATTTTTCATACTAGAAGTGATAACACATAGACTCTCTATGTTTAACTTGAGTAATGAGTAATGCATTTAACTTTAAAATTATAGGTTAAAAAGCATTTTTGGATTTGCTCGATCTAATTTCAAGTCTAACAAGAGGTGTGGTTAACCCAAACTTCATAATCTTAAAGAATAGTTGTGATAACTAAAGTGTTGAAAATGAACTTTTTTTATCCACATCTTAGAGCTCAACATTTCTACATTTGTTTTCAAGTTCGTGATAGGTTTCTCAACCATCAGCGGCTCTCTTCTCAACACTTTAGCTCTAGTTCAAATGACAATTGAAATCAATATAATGTATTTGTAAGATCACACATTTTCAAAAGTGTTCTAACCATACAAAGTTGAAGGATAAATTATTTTCATAAATTCAATTTTTTTTTCACAAGAACTAGTGGATTTTGTATTAACAAAAACTGTGGCAAATGCGCGTAGTGAGGGTTACAAAAAGAAAAGATCACAACTTATACCATTCAGTTTTTTAGAAGGCTCCGATATACATCTGAACCAAATTACAATTGAGTATATAAGGTGTTTGACAAGCAAATTTACAATGAAATACTTAAAATAATATATCTGAATGCAAATTTCTAGGACAAAAAGGAAAAAAACACTGCATTTAAATTACCCTAGAGAGTGGGGACCCCTTTTGTCTCTATTCTCCATGTCAGCCCCAAAAGTATGGGAATTCAAATCTAGAAAAGAAAACTCATCCAAGGGAGAAGACGCAACATCAGATTTCCCAGAACCAGATGAGGACTGCGTTACCTGAGGACGGTCTTGAAGGACTTTGATTTGTGTTATGGCCACTTGAATGCTCCATGAAATATAATGATTGAGGGGAAACATTAGGGAATAGGATTTGAAGGAACCATAATCGTTTATCACTAGATCCCCCAATTTCAGAGTAGTGGTAATGTTTGCTTGATGGTCTAATGGCTCGTGGTTTTCCCGATAAATGTGGAAAAACTCCACTTGAGGAATAGCCTGGAGAGTTTCCCGGATTCTTTGAATAATGGAGCATAACTATACCTCACGCAAAGAGGATCCCAGTATAAAATGGCAAATGGTGTTTTTAGAATCCCCCAAGATGATAAGACGATGCACATGTTGAGCTCCAACAAGAATGACCCCTTGCAATAGGGCATAGGCATATGCTTGATTGTTGGATGCTTGTCCCAAACTATAAGAGAATGAAATTTCCTTAGATCCTCAAGGGATAAAAAGAGCCCCACCCACTCCTGCCACCTTGATTTTTCTCTTTAATGCACCATCAAAGCATAAAGTGTAAGTAGTTTGGAATTGTTGCCACCATTGAAATTCAGAGGGAGAGAACTGAAATTGTCAGTGTGTTCTAGGAAAAACAGAAAATGAAGAAGAGTTCGGCGGGGAAAACTGAACAAACCAAGAGTCCTCCAAATGGTCCAGAGTCTAGAGAAGGGAGAGCTTGAGATATTGAGTGATAAAAGATTCAAACATCATAACTATGCCCTTAGAAGGAACCTTTCCAAAAAGAGGAATTTCTCCCTTGAATATGGCTTTGTTCATTACCAACCAAATCTGCCAATAGATGAATTTGGGGAGGGCATTCCAAACACTTTTAAAAATGGGCTTGTGCAAGAAGGAACCTAGGTAATGGGACTGCCAACAACCCAGAAGGTGACCCATGGAGTCTGATCATCTAACTCTGTGTCTGATCCCCTACAACGCAACTTGCCAAACTAACCTAGAGAAATCACATTCCAAAAAAAGGTGAGGAGAAGATGCATTAGAAAAACAACACATAATTCACCTGGAGGGGCCTTGAATGCATGTTTTTCTCAAATTCTCCCAAGCAAGGATCATCCCATGAGATAAAGTCCAACAGAATATGTTTATTTTTGGGAGGCCATTCAGGTGCTAGATATTATTCCAAAATATTGACTTAGGAGATATCATTGATTAAATAAGTTGAAGCTTGTATCCATGGCGCATTGGATATACCTGACCTCTCCAACCTCTAAAGTCTGAAACGTCCAAGTGTCTCAGGGTGCCTCCTTGAAGCTTAGCATTAAGGAATGGGCTAGGCCCTGTAGCTACACAGGAACATCTCCAAAATCCCAGCCAAGCCAAATTCCATAAGCATTAGACCAAGAAGAGATATCATAAATTGAAAACCTGCCTTGGCTATCCAACCAATTTTGGAGCAAAAGGAGGACTGGATCATGATGCAGAGAAGGATTCCCCATGATGTTGTCTTGCCAAATATTGATTTTATTTCCATTTATAGGAATCTGTGTCAGAAGGATTTGAAGGAGAAGGAGAGAATACCTTAGAAGTCTCCAAATTTGAGATCCCTTGTGTACCTCAAGATCCCTATCTAAGCACTGATCTCAATCCCCAAAGAAATAATTTTTTAGAATGAATTTTTTACATCAATCATTGTTGCCCAAAATGAGTTTCTAGAACTATTTGGCTCTTAAGTCTCTATTCATCAAAACTAGATCCCTTACTCCCAATCCTCTGTGAGCTTTTGGGCCCCAGACAATATTCCAATTTATTAAATGAAATATTTTATAATTAGACTTACCCCCCTACCATAAGCAGCACTTTAACTCTAGAGAAAGATCATTCTTGACACTCACCAATGCAAGAAAAGAAAAGAATTGGAAGATAGGTAAGGTCTAAAGGATATACTTTATAAGGACAAGATGATCGGCAGGTTTGAGCCACTGCACTCCCCATTGATGAAATTTTTCCTTAATTTTGGAAAGGATATGATACCACGATTCAGCGGAAGGGGGTATTTGAAGGAGTTCCAGTTTGCTTCAAAGGGGAATTGGAGGATCCTATCCATTGTTGTGAGGGTTCTGACACTGATGTTCTAGGCATAAAGTTGAATTTTGTCACAACTAACAAGAACCCCAAAGGCGTTTTTGAAAAATTCTAGGACTTCTTTGAATCAGGAGACAATGACAATAGAGGCTCCCCCCAACAACAAGGTGTCATCCGCAAATTGAGAGTGATTTATATTCATAGTTCCTCTTACCATTCTGATACCAAGAATATTACTAACCCTTATTTCAAAGTGAAATCTTTTATTGAGGGCTTCTTCCATTAAAATGTACAAAAGAAGAGAGAGGGGGAACCCTTTCCTCAAACCTCTGGTGGCTTTGAAGAAGGGCATGGGGAAACCATTAACTAGAGGGGAAATCCACGAGCTACGGATGCGGGTTGAAACCCAACCAATATAGCCAACACCAAAACCAAACTTATGAAGGATCTAAAAGAGGAAGGTGTGTTTTACTCTATCGAAGGAATTCACCATATTAATCTTGATGATCATCCCCTTTTCTCCCTGTGACTTGCTTGAGTGGATGGATTCTTGAACTAGAATGATGTTGTCAATGATTTTCCTTTTCTCGACAAAGCCCCTTGGTTGGGAGATATGAGATTATGAAAATGTATTTTGATCCTATTAGCAATAGTTTTTGTTATAATTTCGTATGAGACGTTGCAAATAGAAATTGGCCTAAACCTTGAAAACGAAGCAGTGTTTACCCCTTTCGGGATCAAAGAAAGGAACATCGTTTGGTTGATCCTCCCATATGTGCATATTTATGAACATATTGAACCATTATTACAAAATCTAACTTGATGATGTGCCAACATCATATGAAAAATTAAGTGGTAAATACATCTGAGTTGGGGGCTTTGCTAGGGTCCAAATGTTGGATCACCTCCAAAATCTACGCTTCTATGATAAGTCGAACTAAAGATTCATTTTCCTCTGGGCTAACTGGGAGGGAATATGTGGTAGTAATTCATCTTTTTCATCCTCACCTATTATTCTTGTCTCTGTGTAGAGCTCTTCGAAATTCCTGAAGGTTGCCTCCTTTATATTATCATAAGAGAAGATAATCGTCCCCTCTGATGTTTTGATTTATTTTACTTTGTTCTTCTAGAGATGAGCTTTTGATTGTCGATGAAAAGATGTTGTGTTCCTATCTCTTGCTTGCAACCAAAGGCTACTAGACTTGAGCCTCCACCGTTCTTCCTCCTTTCTAAGGCCATGTTGATACTTCTGAAAAATGGATTTCTCTTCTTATAGTAAGTCTTGAGAAACTTGTTCTTCTTCTAGCTTCCCCTAGATATCTTCTAATTGGTTATGAAGTTCCTTAAGTTTGACTTATGAGGCTTTGAATATATACTTATCCCATTATTTAAGAGTCATCTTGGTGGCTTTCAACTTCTTCTCCTAAATGAACATGAGGGAACCTGAAAACCAATGGCTTCAGGAGCTTGATATTGTCTCAAATAAGGAAGGGTCATTGAGCCAAAGAGGGTTGAAACAGAAAGGGATAAATCCATAATAAAAAGAATCTAATAAAATAAGGGCAATGGGATAATGATCAAACCCAACCCAGGGAAGGATAAGAGAAGACAGAGAGAAAAAATCTTCTAGGAAGGATATATGAACGAAGAACCTATCCATCTTGTATCCCTGGTTTTATCACAAGCCATAAGGGTCAATGGTTAAGTTTAGTGTCATACTAGTTAGGGTTGATTATATAAGTGTAGAATATGATGATTAGTTTGTCTTTAATCATGGTGGATATAATATGAATAATACATAATAAATAATAGTGAACATGGCATGAGGTTTTAACATGTAGCTCCCCACAAATTTGAATCTTTATAGGGAAAGCCTACAATGTAGTTGCTTCATTAATTTATTATTATCACGATTTATTATCAATTATTTCATTTTTTTAATATTATTAATTTGGACATTCATTTGGAATGAACCTAAAACATAATAACTTTAAAATAACTTGTTTCTTCCAGTAATATAACTTCAAATATTAGATTCAGATAAATCAAGAAGAAAGTTATCTCTTACAATTCCGTACTGAAAAGATTATAATATTTGTTCCACATAACATTCATTCTATTTATCAACTTATCCAACTCATCACATGTAAATTAAAGCATAGTCTAAACATTACCTTTTGGCTCTTTTTCAACAATTTTTTCCATTTAATTTTTTCCATTTGATTTGAGTGGCCAAGTTTGTATAATCGGGATTTTTTTTACTTAAATTTATTAAATATAAAGAATTTGAGGTTGAAGCTTTGATCTAGGGTTTCCGCAACTGCAACGAGTGCGTCCATGGCCCCTTCAGATGGGGGGGGGAGACCCCCCAAAACTTGCCTCCTCCTCCTGATTTCTTCGCCTTTCAAGCTTTGATTTCTTCGTATGAAAAATATGTTAAGCTTGCCCCCTCCAGGTTTGTTAAAAAAATGGACGAGATTCCAAAATTGGTTTCCATCCATATTCGGCTCGATCCTTCTCTCTTCGATTGGCAGAAAATGAGCTCATTGGGAAGTTTACTGGTCTATGGCCCTCTCCCATAGCCATGCATCAATGGCTAGATATTAATTTGAAGAAGATGATCCAGGGACAAATGTATGTGGCTTTTTGTGGTAAGGGATTCTTTGTTTTCCTTTTTGAAAAAAAATAAGATAGAGACTTAATCTTTCGTAGCGGTCTGTATTTCATGGGATCAAGAGGAATGCATCTCAACAAATGGACTCTGAATTTCAGTTCAGAAAATGGCATTCCGTCAGCAGTCTCGATCTGGGTTAGACTTCCCTTCCTTCCTCTACATTGTTGGAACGATGAAACCTTAAGAAACATTAGAAACTCGCTGGGAAAATATATTGATCGTGTTGAACCACGAGAAGGGATTCAAGCATGTGCCAGACTCTGTGTTGAAGTGGATTTGGAAAAAGGGTTACCAGAGGCAATTCAACTGACATTGGACAATTGGTCTTATATACAACAAGTTGATTATGAACAAATTCCATTCAAGTGCAAAGCATGTCATGAATATGGGCACTTTGCAAAAAACTTCCCACAAGCCAAATCTTCCAAGCCACAAGAGTTGAATCAAGAATAGTGGAAACAACCGAAAAGGTAAAAAACCAATGGTAAGGTTGCATCAATGACTCTCCCATATGGGCAGGGCGAAAAATCCTCAGCCCCTCGAGATCGCCCACTCAACTCCCCACAGAAAGGAGAATATAGTCAAAATCAATTTGTTGGGCTAATAAATCTAGAAGAAAATATTGAATATAATAGGGAATCTTAAGAAAGGAATGAAAAAAGGTGACAAGAAGAAACAGAAATAGAAAATAAAAGAGAAAAAGCAAAAGAAATTCAAATTTCAAGTGGGGGAGATCCATCTCAATTCAAATCAGTATCGTATCGATCCCAACTCTCCATGAGGAAGAACACCAAGAAAAATCTGAGAGCGACTCAAAATTTGAAGTCACCCAACCAACCATAGCTAAAAAAGAAGGAAGAAGATCCAATAGAAACAAAAGGGAAACAAAACCAGATCGGGAGAAGGAATTAGGCATCCAAATAGCACTAGAGGAAGCCTCAAGAAAAGAGAGAAAATCAGGTAAAAAAATCACAACCCAATCCAAAGGAACAATCTCTCATCCCTCTAAGGGGGAGGGGGGGGACACTGGTAAATGATGAAAATTGTCTCCTGGAATTGTAGAGGTTTAGGGAGAAAGGAAAAAAAGAAGAAGTAAGAAAGCTAATCATAGTAGAAAATCCTCTAATTCTTCTACTCCAGGAGACAAAAATGAGGGAGCAAGAAACCCTCCAAGAAATGAAAAAATATTGGAAAATAGGGAAGGAAAAGAAATAAGTTCAAGAGGAGCTTGAGGAGGACTATGCACACTCTGGAATATAGAAGAATTAACACTAGAGGATCATCTTCAAACTCAGTTCTGGATGATGTAACTCTCTCCAAGAAATCTACACGTATGATCTTCACAATTATCAATGTTTATATGCCAAAAAACTACTTGGAAAAAGATGAATGTTGGGGATCTCTTCTAGGTTTAGCAAATGGAAATCTCCCTCAAATTCTTATCATTGTGGGAGACTATAATACTACAAGAGGCCTAAAAGAAAAACGAGGAGGATCCATAGTGAGAGACCAATATAGGGAAAAACTGGATGATCTTATCTCAGACTTGGACCTCTTCTATGTTCCTCCCACCAAAGGTCAATTCACTTGGAATAATAAAAGAGCAGAGCCAGGTCATATTGCTGCCAAGATTGATCGTTTTCTAATTAACATCTCCTTTCTTTCTCTTCCTGAATCAACTACTTCTATGATTCTGCCCTGGTCGGGATCGTATCATTGTCCTATCTCATTGATCTTTGAATATCAAAAGAATTGGGGGCCCATTATGTTCTGGCTTAACCCCCTCTGGATGGATTTCCTGGAGTTTTTCCCTATTGTTTCGTGAACCTGGTGTCAATGGATCACTGAGTATCCCGTGTTCATTTGGGAGAAGAAATTGAAGCTGGTAAAAGAGGCCCTCAAATCTTGGACCAAAAACTCCTGGAGGCCGCATCAACTATAGGTTATGGAATAGAAAAAAAGCAATTAGAAAAACTACAAGGGGATATTGAAACAAATGAAGTACAACAAAGACAAATAATGTTGGAAGAAAAGGCACACAAAGAATATATTCAAGCCTTAAATGAAGAAGACATCACTTGGATATTAAAATCTAGAAGCTTATGGTTGCAAGCGGGAGATCAAAATACATCGTTCTTTCATAGACAAACAAAGACAAGACAATGGATAAATCAAATATCATAAATAAAAACCCAGATGGGAGAATCCATAAAAGATTTTGATCAAATAAAGCAGCAAGCCACAAGGCACTTCTCTAATTTATACACCTCAGAAGGAAATATAGATGAAGATATAAGTAACTCGCTCCTCTCTCACATTCCGATCAAAATCTCTGAAGATGATAATCTCAAGCTTAATCAACAAATTGAAGAAGAGGAAATTGAAAAAGCAATCAATCAATTCCATCAGGATAAAGCTCCAAGCCCTGATGCATTTACTCCACTTCTATAAGTGATCTTGGTCCATAATTAAATTTGATTTTATCAGAATGCTTAGATATGTCCATAAATCAAAAAGACTGGGAGGGGCCACCAACTCCTCTATCTTAGTGTTAATCCTGAAAGAAAATGGAGCGACTTCTTTTGACAGATTCAAACCTATCTCTCTTTGTAATGTCTCTTATAAAATTATGTCTAAAATTATTGCTAATCGGTTGATCCCTCTTCTTAGCTCTTTTATTCTCCCCAACCAAGGGGGCTTTGTGGTAGGAAAAATAATTTGGGATAACTTTGTCCTGGTGTAGGAGGAAATTCATTCCAACAATTCTTAAGGAGAATCAGGTCTAGCAATTAAATTGGATATGGCAAATGCTTTTGATAGAGTAGATCATGACTTTCTCAACAAAGTGATGTAGAGGTTTGGGTACAATCAAGAGTTTCTTTCTTGGATTGGGTTCTGCATTTCTAACCCGTGGATTGATCCCCTCATAAATGGTAGACCAACGACCTTTTTTAAATCTTCCAGGGTACTAAGGCATGGATTCCCTCTCTCTCCCCTCTTATATGTTCTCATGGCAGAATCTCTCAACATAGGATTGGAATGGGAATGCACAAATGGAACAATACCATGTCTAAAAAATGCTCAAGGTGTCAATAGAATTAATCACTCCCAATTTGTTGATGATGCAATTTTACTAAGTGGAACCTCTAAAGTCATGGCAAGAAGAATAAAAGAGGTCCTGGACAACTTTCTCTCAGTTTCTAGAGGCTAATTGAACAAGGCCAAAAGTCAAATCTATGTGTGGAATGTTTCATCCCACTGCCTTATAGGTATTGCTCAAATCCTAGAATTTTCTATATCTAATGAATGGAAAACATTTAAGTATCTTGGGTTGCCTTTGTGTTTAAAATCCCTCCCAGGAGAATATTGGCAATTAATTCTTTAGAAAATCAGAGAAAAAGTGGACTCTTGGGGGACAAGGTGGCTCAATCCTGTTGGGTGTGTAGTTCTAATCAATCCAGTCTTGTCCTCCCTATCCCTATTCCAATTCTCTTTCCTTTTGGCTCCCAAGGGTGTAACAAAAGATATGGCCCAACTCATTCGCAAGTTTCTCTGGCAAGGAGGGAAGTCCAATACAAAAATATTTCATTTAGTAAAGTGGAATATAGTCTTCTCTCCTAAATACATAGAGGGCTTGGAATTAGAGACCTGGAATTGGTTAACACAACTATGGGTGCCAAGTTATTATGGAGATTGATAACGGGCTGAAAGGAATGGTGGAAATCGTCCATAATAAAAAAATACAATTTGGGAGTCAGAAAGAGATGTCTGGACTCAGTTCCAAAATGTCAATCTGGCACTCAAATTTGGAAATTGCTTCGAGCCTAAATCCCCTTCTTCAAAGAAAACCTCTCATGGATTCCAGGAAATGGAAATTTGATCATGCTTTGGCAAGATTCTGTCTCGAGATCCGCTCTCATAACTCGATCAAAAGAAATTTAAAATCTAAAAACATGGATGATCTCATATCACAAAATTACACTTTATGATATTTCAACCTGGAATGAAGATGGAACCTAGAAGGGATGGTGTCTAGGAGAATTCCCCCCTCACCTACAACGTCAAGCCCACCTGTTGATTTCAATCCTCAAAGGGGCATTCCCCCTTCATCGTGACATCCAGGACAGTCGTGGCTGGGGATCTGCAGGTTACACAGTAAAAGAAGGATACAAAATTTTACTTTCCAACTCAAAGAATCTAATCCAATCAACCCAATGGAAGAACATTTGGAACTCGAACACGCTTTCTAAAATTAATATCTTCAACTGGACTCTAGCTCAAGGAAAGATTATAACGGGAGAAAATTTGATGAAAAGAGGATTCCATGGCCCCTTCACTTGTGTCCTCTGTCAAAGAAGTCATGGATCAAGCCAACACCTCTTTTGGGAGTGTAATTTTTCTAAGAAAGTCTAGGAAATAGTGTATAGAGAACTGATCCATCGAGAAAGATGGCCTATTAATAATACGTCTTATTTGGGGCATTGGGAAAACTTCTATCAAGGGTACTTTCTTAGAAAGTCTATTTTTAAAAGGTTGTGAAAATCTTCGCCCAAATTTGTGAGCTCACATATTTGGCTCACTAGGAATAGAATTATCTTTCATAATAAAAGCACACAACCTCAAAATGTAGCAAGTAAGGCAATAGCCCAAATGCCAGAGGTTTTGAACGCCAAAAGAATGAGTACAATGGATCCAAATATGTGGAATAACTCAAAGAAAGCCTAGATTTTGAAATTCAACCTTCATCAATCACAAAGGCCCATTTCCTCACAGCGATCATGCTGGCAGCTTCATTCTTCTTCCTTCATCTTTGACCAATGGATCTTAAGTCAACCAATACATACTCTGTGTTTTGATAGGGCGTATAAAGGAAACCCATGGGAGGCAGGTGCGGGGGCGGTTCTCTTTGAACCCGAAGGAAAAAGAATTTCGAAATTCTATTGGAATCTAGGGAAGGAATCGAATAATAAAGCCGAAGCCTATGCCCTGCTTAAAAACATTCAACTGGCAAAACATCGACAAATTCAAACTCTAAATGTAGTATGAGATTCGAAGATGATCATCAGAACAATGATCCTGGGATTAGATCCTAAGAATTTGAGTCTAAAATTGGTCATAGATAGAATTTGTCTCTTATCAAGATCCTTGAAGGTCAATTACTTTCATGTCCTTCAAGTAAACAATGCTGAGGCTGAAAAAATGGCCAATTTGGCCATAGGAAAGGCTCTTGGTCTTTTGGGAGTGGACGATGAAGAGAGAATAGCCCACCCTTCTCCCCCACCCATGATGATCTTGGAAGTCAACATCACTATGGGGCTTTGGTGCGCTCCCCTGAGCTCACTTCTCCCCATTCGCATCTCATCCTTTCGTTGTTTTTTCCCCATTGGTAACATGGAGAACATGAAGAATAATCTTCTTAGTGTGTTTAGGAACACAAACTCTTTGTATTCTGATGCAGGGCGAGGACAACTTGAATTGGATAGGGAATGCACAAGGTGTCATCGAATGAAAATCCAATTGGGAGAAATCAACTCCACGATGACCTTTGTGTTAGAAACTCTTTCTCAACATTGCCATCTTATAGAAAATCTACACGATGAATTTTTTGCTCAACGAAACCAAATTGAGGACCTGCAAGGTCGTCTGTAGCAGTGGGAAAACAACAATGGGCAGTCCACTATCCATGTTAGCAATTAAGAAGCTTCAAGAAACATTTCAGAAGTCACAGTGAACCAGGTGTCAAACCTCAATGATCCAGTGGGTGCAAACTAGGAGCAGCACGATCCTCTAGATGTCAAAAAGGAACCAGGTAGCTAATTTAAACTTTAGAAGATTTTTTTGTCTTTCTATATGTATAAATGGTATTTACTACAGGTTGTATACTTCAAAACACATCAGTAACGTAAATGATAGGATAGATGGCAAGTATGTAGACACATTTTTTGTAAAAGCGAGACCAAATCTCAAAGAAGTTGAACTACAAGGCTTAGCATTGCCTCCCTTTTGTACCTCAGTTATCTTGACCACAACTTTTTAATACAAAATTTTCCAGTTCTTGTAAAAAAAAAGTTTGTATAATTGGAGTGCCCCAGGGTTCTTGTAAAATTAAGGTGATTGTTGTATAATTATTCTGGAGTTTGAAGCGTCTGTACACTCGAAAAGTTGAACGTTTCAAAACACTCTACATTGTTCAAACTCCAAAATAATTATACAACAACTATGAAAAACTGTGAAAACATACATATCAAAATTAAGGTGATGTTAAATTAGTATTTCTAGATATATTGTAATTTTAATAAATGTTTTGGAATATATTTTTTATAAAACTTATTTTATTTTTATGATAATATAATATGATTATTATAATTTTTCATATATAAAGATTTTAAAATTTTATATTTAATTTATGATGCTAGATATTTTATTTTTTAGTTAGAATTCGGTTACTTAAATCTAGACAAAATAATTATTTTTTATTGTTTAAATTGTATTTCCAAATATATAATAATATAAAAAAGCAAATAGAATGTAGAGTCAAATAGATGATAGATGATAGTGTGACTTTATAAGTTTTCATGGGAAATGCGCCCTGGTATATTTAAAATGGAATTCGATTCTTTTTTAATTTTGGTCAATAAATTGATAAATAAGAAAAATAATTGTACAGATCAGGAATGCCCCTGCTCCACGTAAGCAATACAGCCACGTCATAAAATACATACATGTCAGCAAACATCAATATTCATTTGTGCAACTTGGGTGGAGCGGACAAGCGTTGAGAACAGGGTTCGCGTCCTACGAAAAAATGCCAGGAAGTGAAACCCTGAATCGCAATACCTCTGATATATATGTCTTAAACTTCACCTCTTCCTCCTCTTCTTCCCTTCTTTCATCTCTGCTCGCACTCAACAATGTTACAGGATTCAAAAGCGAGACCTCCAAGCGGCCACAATGAGTTGAAACGCTTGCAAGAACAAGATCTGCGCATTGTCTGCTTCTCTGGAGCATCTGCAATACCAAGAGCACTAAAGTCGCCATTACAATAATAATCGTATGGGGTTGTAGTATCTCTCGTGAATCCTGGAGAAAGATAGATCAAATACAAAAGAAGTTTATAACCTATAATCACAAAATTAAAGGAAATACGCCCTATCCCATCCTCCTCTTAGAAATAAGCATCTCCCCCATTGAGAGCATGGCTATGACTAGATACCTAATGTATAAAAACAATTTAAACAACATGGAAGACAAGAGGCTTCTTAAAATTTCTTCAAAATCGAGTCATAACCACCATTGACTCAAGCGAGGATGGCATAAAGATGTTCGATCTTGGCTAAACTATTGGGGAATCGTGGAAGATACCATTTTGCAGAATCGAGATACTATTAAAAAAAAAACATCAAATCAAAATTTAAGGAGAAAATGTGGTGTGATAGAGAGTTAGAGGAGAAAAGAAAATTAAGGTATTATAAGGATGTAATCAACCCTAATCTAGAAGATCAAAATCATCTATCTGTTTTGCCAAGTGTAAAGAAAAAAATAAGCATTGCTAAGATAAGAACAAATTCTCACAAGCTCCATTGTGAAACTGGGCGTTGGTCAATTTCTAAAATTACATGGGATGAAAGAGTGTGTCACCTTTGTGACACTAAGAAGGTTGAAGATGAAAAACACTTTTTCTTAGATTGTCCAGCCTATACCCATATTAGATCTCATTATCAAAATATTTGTCACACTACCAACCTTCCTAACCTTTTAACTCAACAAAAGTATGGTGATCTTAGAAAGTTTATCTTAATGTTTTCTGAGCACATAAACAAAATTCTAAAGAATCACAAGTAATCACTTACCCTCTTAAGGTTCGATAGACCAATTCGGTCTCAGTGGACGTTAATCATCATC
>SNQJ01S0198822.1:17134-30806 GCA_010110895.2 Picea sitchensis
TTGTTTTTGTGCTCGAAAAGCAGTAAGAGAAGCTTTCCAAGATCACCATAGTTTTGTTGAGTTAAAAGGTTTGAGATTTGATCTGGGTATAGGCTCGACAATCTAAGAGAAAGTGATTTTCATCTTGAACATTCTTAGTGTCACAAAGGTGACACACTCTTTCATCCCATGGCATTTTAGGATTTGACCAATGCCCAGTTTCACTATGGAGTTCATGAGAATTTGTTCTTATCTTAGCAAGGCTTTTTTTTTTCTTTACACTTGTCAAAACGGAGAGATAATTTTGATCTTCTAGATTATGTTTGATTACATCCTTATAATACCTTGATTTTATTTTTTCCTCTAACTCTTTATCACGCCATATTTTCTCCTTAAGTTTTGATTTAATGATATTTTTAATAGTATCCTTATTATGCAAAATGGTGTCTTCCATGATTCTCTAATAGCTTCACTTGAGTAAAAGGTGGTTACAACTCCCCCCAGATGGGGTGCTAGTGCGCTCAACGTGGCAGATGGCGGGAGTAGGCAGCAACCACCAGGGCACGGAGCCACGTGATGGGCTCGTGCCACAGCCCACCACCCTCCTCGACGATTAAATGGAATTAACTGTGATGCGAAGGGGCATTTACGCAGGCCTCTCTCCCGTTTGGCGCTATTGTATGTTGTGGATCGCAATGCTGGTCATTCGCCTCCGTTTGATTCTCGCAGAGCTCGCTTTGTCGCTGCAATGGCTTGACCCTGCTCGAACACTCTGGTTCGATATCGTCCCTGCTTATTCCCCGGCCATTCACCTTCATCGAGTGCTCTTGACTACCTCAGCCAGTCGTGCTGGCCAACCCATGACTCGTCCAAGGGGAAGACCGAGGAGGGGCTCTCCTTGGAAGCCTCGTCGTCCCTCAGTCTCCCCGTCCGACTCGCCCTCCATTTGCTCCTCCCCCCGCCTCTAGTCTGAGATCTTCTCGGCTTCCTCTCACGGCCTGATGAATTCGCAGTTCAATTGCATGGCAATGGTGCCCAGGTCGCCAAGCTCGCCCTTGCAGCACCTACTCAACCCTCCGGTGAATCCCACTGCCCCCACGCCCATCCTCGACCCCCTGGGCAATCTGGGTTGCGAACCTCATCCTCACCATGCATCTAGGGGGGCTGGACAACAATTCAATGACTCCTTCAATGGTGCGCAGTTTCGAGATAGCCTGGCTGCCCTTTACGATCTGGTCTTTGGTATCCGCCAGGGGGTGGAGGACCTCCACTACAGCCTACAAGATACAGACGCCAAAGTGGAGCTCTTTCTTCGAAATTTCTCTTCCATGCAGGACGCTCTCTCCTCAAGCCCAGCCGAAACTGAACCAATGGAGGAGCCGGGTGCAGAAACAGGTGAAGGTCAGGACGAAGCGCAGCGCTCAGCAGAACGGGATCAGGGAAGTTTGGGCGAGAGAGCAATGTTGATGACACTGCGAGCGACGTGAAAGACGGAAAGCTTTGGGCAGACCAGACGACGTATGTGGAGGAGGAGCCTTGGACAGCGGACCTCCAGGCCAAGTGGCCAGACTACTCACCAGGTGTCTAGTTCTATAGTGTTTTCAAGTCTTGTCAGTCCTCAGGTCTTAGATGGTGAACAATTTGTCTGTTAACTTTTTCTTAGCATATTATAATACTTTTGGGGACTCATAGGCTAGCTGGACTGGTTTCCCCTCTGTTGGGGCAGTCCAGTAACCTCAGCATGGCTATCTTTGTATTTTGCTACTCAGCCTTGGATCTAGAAGGCACTTAATATATATACTTCTTATTTACAAAAAAAAAAAAAGTGGTTACGACTGGATTTTGAAGCAATTTTATGAAGCCTCTTGTCTTCCATATTGTTTAACTTGTTCTTATACATTATGTATTTAGTCATAGTCGTGCTCTCAATGGGGGAAAGGCTTGTCTCTAAGAGGGGGATGGGATAGGGCATATTTCCTTTAATTTTGAGATTATATGTGATAAAATTCTTTTGGATTTGCTCTATCTTTCTCCAGGATTCACGAGAGATATTGCATCCCCAGAATTTGCATCCATATAGATTAACATGCGTGAAAAGAGTCTCAAAGAGGAGTTTCTTCTTATCCCATATCCAAAGATCAGCTAATTTACAATTGTTTTCAAGCCCATAATAAGCTTTCCATCCCCCAATAATTTTTTTCTCAATGCTATAATTCTTGTTGAACTTGTGGTGAATATCGATTCCAAAATATTTATATGAAGACACTTCCTCCAAGTTATTGTTGTCTTATATGAAGGTATCATAATTGATCTTATTGGATTTAATGATCATGACCTTAGTCTTGTCAGTATGAACAGTCATATCCATGTTGGAGGAAAAATCATTGAGGATTCTTAGTTGGTTTTCAAGATTGTGGGGACTCCTCGCCAGAAGAGCGATATCATCAACATAAATAAGAAGATTGATGACTATACTAGTGAGAGTAGGGCCTACACAACCTGTTTCTTCCAAGCAATCCTCTAACGTGTCAATGTATATGCCAAAAAGTGTAGGGGACAAGGGACAACCTTGCTTGACTCCAATACTACAGTTAATCTCTTTCAACCAACCCCGAACTCTATGTCATCCAAAGAAAAAACTCCATCCTCTATAAGGACAATAAGAATGGTGTCCATGGCATTAGGGAACTCGTTTAAAGTCTTTTAAAGTAGGAATTTCAGTCCCTTAAGGGAATCATATTATTTTCTTTAGTATTTTGGATTAGAATTTGCCTCTAGAACTTCTTAGGATCAAGCTTAGATAGTTGTGAAAGTTGTTCTTACATCTCTAATGGCTTGCCTAACACTTTTACATTATTTATCATACCAAAGATTAGTCGTTCTATTATTCTTTTTAAAAAGTCAAAAGTTACTATTTGGTTGGAAACGAGAATGTCACATATCACATAATATATATGAACATTAATTTAACATCACCTTAATTTATAATTTTTAAATATTAAAAAATTAGTTGTTTTTAGTAATTATTAGATTCTAAATTAAAATAAATTTACATTAATATACTTTACAAATATAAATATATTCTTATATAAATATATATTATTTTTATATTTTTCTTCGACTCAAGGAAAATTTACTATTTAATTTTTTTTTATAAATATGTATATAGAAGACATAGTACTATAGAGAGGCAAATAGAATGTAGTGTGACTTTATAAGTTTTCATGGAAAATGAGCCCTGCTATAGTTAAAATGGAATTCGATTCATTTTCAATTTTGGTCAATATATTGACAAATAAGAAAAATAACTGTACAGATCAGGAATGTCCCTGCTCCACGTAAGCAATAAAGCCACGTCATAAAATACATACATGTCAGCAAACATCAATATCCATTTGTGCAACTTGGGTGGAGCGGGCAGGCGTTGAGAACGGGGTTCGCGTCCTACGGAAAAATGTCAGGAAGTGAAACCCTGAATCGCAATACCTCTGATATATCTGTCTTAAACTTCACATCTTCCTCTTCTTCTTCCCTTCTTTCGCCTCTGCTCACACTCGACAATGTTACAGGATTCGAAAGCGGGACCTCCAAGCGGCCATAATGAGTTGAAACGCTTGCAAGAACAGGATCTGCGCATTGTCTGCTTCTCCGGAGCATCTGCGATACCAAGAGCACTAAAGTCGCCATTACAATAATAATCGTTCCAATGTTTATCAGTAATGAATACTACAGTGGAATAAGAGCAAGTGATAAATAAATAAGAACAAAAAGAAGATTCTGAGGATGATGCTGTGGGTAGGGTAGCATCTGGGTTTGAGAATTTCAACTGCGCGCTCGCCCTACGGTTTTATTGTTTCTTCTATGTGCGGGCAGGTGAGCGGAATCGAACGCGGGATCTCCGAGCGGGCACCATGAGTTGAAACGTTCGCGAGAAGAATAGGATCTGCAGATCCTTCAATGTTTGATCTATGGGCGAGCAGGCCGGCGGTTTCGGCCGCTGTGTTATTCAGAAACTAAATAGCTTGTTCTAGACGATCAAACAAGCCATAATAAGAGTTGGACTTGGTCTTGGTCTTGGTCTGTGCTCGTAAGATCTAGAAGGAGGATAAAGAGGAAAGTTATTAAAAGGGTGTTTAAAAAATGAGTAATTAATTTCATCGAAAGAAGCGTGGGAATCTTATAATGTTAAAATAACCTTTGAATGGAATTTCAAATTTCAAATTTATCTTAATTATCAAGTGAAATTTTGACGATGGTTATTTGTTTTTCATTCCTGTAATATTATGTTTTTATCTATATGACTAATTAACACCTAGTAGTTTGAGACTAATTAAATTTCACACACGAGGAATCTAGAACTAATTAAATTTAGTTTAGTGTTATATTTAATCCTCCAACAAACCCTCCAACCCCTCTTTAGTGTGCGGCCTAGGTAGGTGTTACAGACTATATCTATATTAAATTAAGTACTTAGAATTTATGAAGTACTTAGAATTTATGATGGGTACTCTATGGAGTGGAACGTCAATCGCACGAGTTCGGATTTTTTATGTCGGTAAGTTTTGACGTGTGGATTTTGTATCCAAGTATCAAATATGTCTTAAAACAAAAAAAAAACATCCTATGGAACGTCAAATTCCAGGCTTGATTGCAAGTGTCGTGAAAGTGCACGCAGTTGATGCACATCCAACAACCCGTCCACACCCCTTTCAAGATTGGCATGTGAACAACAAGTTTATTAAATATGGCATTCAGAGCTTTTAGGTGATTAAAATTCTGGTATGTGCAAAGAGGGCGACCAATATCCATCATGCTACGTAGTATTGAATGTTGCGGCAGGTGGATTATAGGCTGTCGGATTTTGAATGCTGCGACAAGTGGATTATAATCGTATTTTGAAATCCGATAGCCTATAAGCCACCTATCGCAGCATTCAAAATCCGACGACATATAATCCACCTGTTGCAGCATTCAAAATTTGACGGCCTATAATCCACCTACCGCAGCATTCAATGTTGCGTAGCAGGCTGGATATTGCTCGTTGTGCAAGGAGAGCCATGGAAATACTTCATGGTATGGTCAACCAGGAAGCAATCACCGCGGCGGTCTACATCATGTCACCATGTTAAAGGCACAATTAATAATTGAAACGACTGCAGTGAATATGATATATATTGGAGGCCCAATGAATTTGGTTTTTTTCGCCCCTTGTTGTTTGTTAGTTTGGTTTCATTGGTTGTCGATAGTTCTCTACTCAACCTCCCACTCCTGTTTTCTTGGCTCCCCTTCCTCTGCATGCCAAGGGTAAGGGAAAGGGGGTAGGTTTGCCAGGGCAAGGGCTCTTCTTGAAAGGGTGGCGCTATGTTTGGTAGTTGAGCTATATCAATGGAGAATTTGGATTTGGCCACCTCTGATTCGCCTCACGTCGAGAGGAGAAGAGTGGTCCACATATGGAGCATGTCATGCATTCTAATTTGAATGACTTTTTTCCACTAATCATTCTTACCTGAAATGAGTCACCACAACAGTTTGAATCCTAGGGATATGTTAATCAAAACTAGATCCTTTATTCCCAGTCCTCCATGAGCTTTTGGGGCTAGAACAATATTCTAGTTCATTAAATGAATCTTTTATAATTAGACTTACCCCCTACCATAAGAAGAAATTTAACTCTAGAGAAATAACTCACTAATGCAAGCAAAGAAAAGAATTGGAAGATAGGTAAGTCCAAAAGGATGGAATTTATAAGGAAAATATGATTAGCAAGGTTGAACCATTGCACTCCCCATTGATGAAAATTTTCCTTACTTTTGGAAAGGATATGATACCACGATTCAAGGGAGGGGGAGTGTAGACATATGGGAATACCTGAGTATTTGAAGGAGTGTCAGTTCGCTTCAAAGGGGAATTGGAGGATCCTAACCATTTCTATGAGGGTTCTAACACTGATGTTTCAGACATAAAGTTGAATTTTGGCACAACTAACAAGACCCCCAGAGGATTTTGTGAACAAGTCTAGGACACCTTTTGTAACATACCTACTATAATCCCTAGTTTAATTAATGCATAATGTAGTTATGAAATGTGGCCACGGCTAAGCAATGCATATGCAAATTGTAGTTTTGAATTTTAATAATAAAATGTAATGTCAATTGTTGGGGGACATCAACATAGATGGGGGCTAAATTAATCCAAAAGAGAGGGGAGGATCTAAGAGAATGTCTAAGAGAGGGGTCCAAGGGGGAATTACCCATGTATATTAATTCAACCCACTCACTAAACTTTCTATTGGTATATGAACCTTCTAATTTTTTATTGAGTGTCCCCAAAGCCAATCATTGAATACATGTAAGAGGGTGGGTGTGAGAAGTCACATCCCATAGTTATTGGGAGCATGGGAGTTGAGTACAATCAACTTGGGGAAGAGTGTAAGTCAAGTATGTAATCCAAAGGGGGGGAATTCATATGGGCAACTACAATAGCTTTTGTACAGACATGTTTTGCATGAACAACAAACAAAGAGCAAGGAAGAAGGGCATTGGAGTTGGAGAAACCATGGAGGGAAAATTCTGGAGAGTATTTGGAGAAAAATACTGAAGAGCTAGGTTGTTAGGCCTCGAAAGTGAACTCATGTGAGAGTTGCATTGTAATAACAAGTGATTATTGTTGTTTTTCCTAGTAGTGAGATCCCTTGAGTTTCCAAGTAGAGATATTCTTGGTTACCTATGTTGCATTACGAGTTTAATTGTTGTGTATTGACTTTGTCTTTGAGAACAATTTATATGTTGATGTATTTGAGTTTATTAGATGCATTTTATGTTTATTTTAGAATTTTTTAGATGCATCTAGTTCATGGCATCAACAATGGTTAAAAATGCATGTTTTCCAGTAGCTGGTAAGCTACATGATTTGTTAGTAGAAAATTTTATTTTTATGAGTATTTTGTAATATCCCAACTAGATATCTCTTTATGTTTTTGGCAAATTTTATGAGTTTAAGGATGGTTTGTCCCTGATATATTTCTTCAAATAGTTTATACCCAAACTATTGTAAGTGCAATCTTAATGTTTCTTTGTAATGAGACAACTTCTAACAATTTAGAGGCAATATCCAATAGCAACCAATATTGAAATATATCACTGCAAATATAAAGTCAAGAGGAGTTGTTGCTTGTTTAATTAATATTGTGAAGGTTGTACATAGATTGTCACAGTATTGATATAAAAACACTTCCAACAATTGTTTTACAATAGCAGCAAGCAATTACAAGAGAGTGCAATGAAAAGATATAACCTGGAGTAAGAATAGGTCCATGTTGTATAGAATAGACCCGCCTATTAGAGATGCGACCCTATGAGAATTGCCTTCATATATATATGTTTATGCAACAACCAATATAGGGTGAATACCAATCTTATACGTTGAATATGAGTGATGGCTCTGGCCCCAAACATAAATGTTGATTCCCCACAAATAATGACAAGCTTCCACAATTAGAAATGAGAAGAAATGTGCCTAGTTTTGAAATAAATATCAGTCTTTAATCAACAACGATATTTTTTGTGTATAGGTTCATAGATGCACCCAGATTGGAGTTAATGCGCCACCCAATGGATGTTAGGGGCCTACACTGATACACACAAGCTCCCACTCCCAAATCGCTCCACCAATGTAAGTAGGATGTGCCTCGACAAAGGAGGATACACCCAGAAATGGTGTGGTTTGACCACACCAGCAAACTCGCCCAAATTCCAAAAGATATTAGCAACCACAAGAGGGGTGCACTTACTGCACTACAAATCGGTCCTCCCACATGAAAATTTGCCCAGATATGGCTGACTACGCCCAGGATGAGGATATTCAGCCGCCACACAGAGATATCAACCTCCTTGAAGCATGTCGACCACTATTCTTCCCAACTCAACCGCCACACAAGGAAATCTGGCCTCCTTCTCAAAAATCGACAGCAAGGAGATGAAAATAGGTAGCAATAAGTCCAATGACGAAATTTGAGATGATCTCGTCCTCGAATCTGAATAGGGTGTATTGTTGAAATGCCGAAACCAGAGATGAAAGCAAGGGTTTCCAAGAAAACCCTAGAAAGAGCTCTAAGAGCTCTCCAAATCTATTTTCTCAATGAGAAAAATCAAGAATGAAGGGCGCCTCCTCTTTTCCCCTCTTTTATTTCTTCATTGAGTTATTTCCCGCTCACTTTTCTTTTTTATTTTCTTTTAAATTCACTTTATGCTTAAACACTTTATAATTTTTAAGTGACTTTATTTTTCCTAAGACCCATGTCCCCCTTTTTCCCTTTTTCACTTTATAAAGTCATTTCCTAGGCAAAAGTTGAGTTCCCTTGGTAACTTTTCCGAATTAGCCTACGAGAACTAATTTAGGCTAGCAGAACCATTCCTTATGCTTCTTAGGCTAGCGGGGACATTACACTACTCCCCTCCTGAGATTGCTTGTCCTCAAGCAATTGTAATTCAGGATGTTGCAATATCTTCTCTCCTTCCCAAGTAGTGTCATCGATAGGTAGATTTTTCCATTTGATCGGGTACTCTTTAATGCTCATGTTCCTTAATTTACGCTCTCTGGTCTCCAACACCTCCTCCGAATTTAGAATCAACTGTCACTCCTCATCCAATGGTGGAAACTCTGTAGAAATGACAACATGTTGTCCCACTGCCTTCTTGAGGCATGAAACATGAAAGACATAGTGTAGCTTACACCCCTCTGGAAGCTCTAACTCATAAGCTACCTCCCTGACTCGCCTCAAAATCCTATAGGGACCATAGAATTGTGGCTTCAATTTCCCTGCCCCTTTCATTTTCAAGGATGATTGCATGTATGGTTGCAAGCAGAGGTATACCAATTCTCCCACCTCAAAAAAGTGCTCCACTCTATGCTTATCAGCATACATCTTCTGTTCATTATGTTCCATTTGCAGGTTATCTTTGAGAGTTCGCAAAATGTATTGACTCTCTTGAATCCAATCTTTGGCTTTGGGTGCCCGGTTGTCCCCAAATTCTTGATCGGCAAAGGTGGTGGCATCATAAGCATACAAAGGTTTAAAAGGTGACATCCTGATCAACATATGATAAGTGGTGTTATAGAAATGCTCGCCCAAGTGAAGCCATTTGATCCACGCCTTTTGTTGCCCTGATACATAATTTCTCAAATACCCCTCGAGCCACTTGTTCACAATTTCGGTTTGTCGATCAGTCTGAGGGTGATAAATGGTACTAGGCATTAATTATGTCCCTACGAGTCTGAACAACTCCTGCCAGAAGCCCCCCATGAATTTGTTGTCTCGATCACTGACAATTGTCTTGGGCAGTCCATGCAGCCGAAATACCTCTCTGAAGAACAATTATGCTACTTGTGTTGTTGAGTATTTGGATGATGTGAAGAAATGGGCGAATTTAGTAATCCTATCAACCACCACATAGATACAATATTTCCCCTGAACTAGAGGCAACCCTGTGATAAAATCCATCAAAATGCTTTCCCATTTTTGTTCAAGAATGGGAAGCGGTTGGAGCAATCCTGTTGGGTGGGTATGTTCCACCTTGTTTTGCTGACAAATGTGGTATTCCCGACCAAACTTCAATACATCAGTATTGAGACCCTTCCAAGTGAACCTCTCCCGAATTTGTCTATAAGTCTTCAAGTATACTGGATGACCTACCAAGGGAGAAGTATGTGTTGCATTCCTTTGCAAGTGAAATATTTCAACAATGTTARAGTTTATATAACTATGGCTAGCTCTAGAATCAATTAAAATTGCTATGGTCTAGTTATCAATCTTACCTTCCATTTTAATCATGGGAGATTGATATTCTTCTTGCTTGTTGTCCAAGGTTGCATAAATTCTTGGCATGTTTCCTCCCATGTCTTCAATTGTTTCATCCTTCTGAATGTTGTGGAAATTCCTCATTATTTTTACTTTGTGACGGAAGTACCCATATAAGTCATTTCCCTCACAACCCCAACATTGTATAGGTTGGTTCCTTGGCCTTTTCCCAAATGAATCTATAGTCGTGTTCTCATTTTGGGTTGACTAACCTTGTTGATTTGCTTGGGAGTTGTTTTTGAAAAAGGGTGTCTTAAAACCTTTCTTCCTTTGATCCCTCTTTCGTTTCATCTTGTCATTCCAAACTTTTTGGAAGACTGGCCTTCCTCTTCTCTACTCATAAATATGCTTTGCTCTCCTTATGTCTTCCTCCAAAGTCTTAGGGTTATCATATTGTATCTTTTCATTGTAGAAAGAAGGTAACCCACTCAGAAACCTTTGGATTTATACCTTCTTATCCTTTATGAATTTAACATACTTCAACAATTCAAAGAACCTCTTCTCATATTCATCCATTTTCATGCTTCCCAACTTGAGTTCAAATAACTCCTTCATCTTCCTTTCATAATAATTCTTAGAAAAATATTTCTCTTGGAAATATCCTTTGAGATTCCTCCATGAGATCTTATTCTCATCAAGGTGCTTGGCTTGCTTAAGCTGATCCTACCACATGGTTGCCTTTCCTTGCAAGTGGTAGGTTGAAATTATAGCTTCTACCTTTGAGGGGTAATCATGCAGTTGGAAATATTTCTTCATTTCCAATAGCTAGGCCTTGGCATCTTCTCCTTTCCTATGCTCACCATTGAAATTTGGTGCCTTGAGTTTCCTGAGTTCAACCTGCAAGATTCTTGCCTCGAACCTTTTCCTCTACCTCATGATAGGAGACACACTTGGGCTACTTCCTAGACTTGAAATTGCATGATTTCTTCAAGAGGATTTCCTTGGAGAATGATGGTGGTTGCTCATGTTTCTTGACTTCCTATCATTCCCATGATCATCCCTTCTACTTTGGGATTCAGATGTTGTCACTTATCTAGCGCTAGTTGCTTGCTTGGTGCTAGACTCTTTATTAACTTCCCTTTGCAACATATCCAATCTTTGAAGTATCTCTCCATAAGATTTCATAATCCTTTCAGTATCTTCCCTATAGCTCTGCACTTCTCTATGTAGGATTCTCATAGTTATAGGATCTTGCCTACCTCTTCTTCCATTGGACTTTGTCTCAGCATTTCCCATGTTGAAATGAAGACCTTTGACCTCCTCCTCATGGTTGTAATATTCCTGAGCATATTCCATAACTCCAATCCTCATATAATAACCAAAGTGTTTTCCATGTACCTTTAATTATGCAAGAAATGTACATGTAATAATTATTGTTAGCACATGCATACTATAAAATATTTCATTAACTAGATTACAGGTTATTCTTCATCTCAATTTATGAAGAACACAATGCACTAAGTCAAAATTTAATTCCTTAAACACATTCCTCTTTGAAATAAATTTCCATCGGCTATATTGATGCCTCATTCTAAGTTCTGAGTGAAATGTTACAACATTCACAAGTTCCAATTTTCTACTCATTGCTCTATTTTTACTGCTACAAAATTTACTTTATTACCTTTTGAGAAAATTTTAGTGCCCAATTCAAAATTATAGGTGGATATATGTCTTCTCCTCCTCAACAATTTTCTAGCGACTATTTGTTTTCTCAAATCCAAGCTCCAAGCTGAAATTTATGGTCTAAGGAATTTTATATTGTTTTCCCATTTTTTCTCATTTTATCCATGTACCCATATCCCAATTCTATCTCCATGAATGTCTTCTATGATTCATAAGCTTTCCACATACTGCTCCTATGCCTCAAACAAACTTATGAGCAAGGAGTTATGTCCTCTGTAAGTAAAGTGCTACCAAAATTTTACCTTGCACTGTTTCGACTGTAACTTTCGCATATGAGTTATGTTTTACTCCTGAAATAGATTATCATAAATCTCTCTCCAAGTTTAAGGGCCTAAAAATCTCCCTGCAAGTTTAATACCTTCAAAAATATGAAATTTTCATACAAAATTGACTTTCTTACTATTATAACAATATTTTAATCTCAACCATTGATCTCAAAATCAAGAGAAATCTTAGTCGTTGATATGAACTCTATCGACGATTGATGATCATCATTTTACTTTAAACATGTGAAACAACCTACCAGTTTTTCTTACTAGACCATCATCCATCGACGATTTCCTTTGAAAACAGATTTTGTAAGACATCACTAAATCAGTCGACCCGAACATCGACCATTGTCCCTTCCTTTTGGCATACGAAAACACTTCTCCAATTCAGTTGACTTGACCATTGGCCATTGGCCTTTTCTTGGCTGACATGGAAACTATGCTGACATAGCATAACATGTGGATTTTTATGTGGCATGAAATATAGGAGTTGACATGGTACTTTGGATAACATGGCATGACATGTGGATGTTGATGTGGCATGACACATCATCACCCTCCTTGCTTCATTGACGATCGAAAACTTTTCTCGGATGAACTGAACACCTCGCCAATTCTGTCGATCCCTAATCATCAACCATTGACGATCACAACATTCTTTTGGTCGATTGAAACACTTTTTTAATTTCTCCTTCCCCCAATCATCGATCATTGGTGATCAGACATTTCCTTTGGCCAAACCAAACTCTTTGCCAAACTTGTCGATCTAATCATCGACCATCAACAAATTTGTGTTGGTGAACAAAACACTTTGCCAACTTTTCCTACTCGACCATCAGTCGTCGGAGATTTTTTTTGGCGAACTCCAACACTTAGAAATTTTCGACCAAATCCCAGATCAATTTGGGTCATCGACCTTCCATCTAAGATGATCTTGACCATTGATTATATCCAACTTATAAATGACCAAAAACGAATACAGACCATCGATTTGTTTCATTTTCCCAACCACCAAGAATGAATCTCGATCGTCAATATGCTAAACCTTACCATACTCCAAAAACCTTATAAGTTTTTAAATCTATTTGTAATGAATCTAGGTCATTGATTTCGAAATCAAACACGATCTCAATCGTCGATCCATCAAACTTCGCCCAATTCTACAGTAGCCATTAAAACATGCATTTTGACCTTCCAAGTCGAATTTATCTCTAAAACTCTACAAGTTGATGCCCCATATCATCTTGTCAATAGCTCCAAAGAATTTACACCCAAATTTTCTCATGAATGTGGGGATTTCGCTCTAATTTTCTTTGTTTTCCCCCAAATTTGTCACAGATCAAAATTTGTAACAACGAATTTGTCCCCTAGTTCTTGGCCCATACGAGTCCAATGTTTGAACCAACAACTCTGATACCAATATGTAACGTTCCCTAGCCTAGTTGATGTCCATTACATGTGAAAATATGTAATGTCCCTGTTGGCCTAGGAAGCATAAGGAATGGCTCTGCTAGCCTAAATTGGTTCCTGTAGGCTAAGTCAGAAAAGTTACCTAGGGAACTCAACTTTTTCCTAGGAAATGACTTTATAAAGTGAAAAAGGGAAAAAGGGAGACATGGGTCTTAGGCAAAATAAATTCACTTAAGAATTATAAAGTGTGCAAGCATAAAGTGACTTTAAAAGAAAATTAAAAAGAAAAGTGAGCGGGAAATAACTCAATGAAGAAATAAAAGAGGAGAAAAGAGGAGGTGCCCCTCATTCTTTTTTCTCATTGAGAAAATAGATTTGGAGAGCTCTTAGAGAGTTTTCTAGGGTTTTCTTGCAAACCCTTGCTTTCATCTCTGGTTTCAATGTTGCAACGATACACCCTAGTCATATTCGAGGA
>SNQJ01S0198823.1:5900-17138 GCA_010110895.2 Picea sitchensis
CGAGATTGAATTTCATTCCAGAAAACCAGTCTTGGTCCAGATTGCATTTCGAAGCTGGCTGAGATCTCTGCCTTTGAGAGTTCTTCCAACCCCTTCATACACCGAGAACGAAGTTATTTCGCTCTGGCCAAGCTGCCTGGCAATGAGCTCATGGGGTGGGATCCTCTCAAAATCCATTTCATCATCATCACTCTTATCAGCAACTGTCCCATGACTACCAAAATTCTCAATCTTCTTCAACTTCCATACCATTTGAGACCCGTTGGGGATATTCACAGGTGCAGAAGACTGATACCTCATTCTCCTCCCATTATTCTCTTCATGACAAGATTCCTTCTTAAGGATATTAACTGATCTTCTGCTATTATTACCATTCCCTTCCATTATTCCCATGGATCTGCACTGGGCAACAACATTACAACCATTTTCCTGTAAGCCGGCCTGCTTGGCCTCGACATCATAATTAACACCACCATATATATCCTCCTCACTAAATTCTTCCATCGTCTCACAGTGATCCTCAATGCTTCTGGATTGCTCTAGCCCAGAGAGCTTGTAAACATGATTTTTCTCCTCAATTTTGGACCCACTCAACACAGATTTACTCCCATCCATAGCTACCCAAGAGCTTTCTTCAAGGTCCCACTAGTAAAAATCTAAATGAGGTCTCAGACTGAGCGAATTCTAAGCTTTTTGGTTCTATCCAGAGCTTCTTCACAGTATTTTCCCAACATTGAAATAACCCATCTCTTGATTACTGCGTAGCTTTTCCTCAGACTGATGAAATTGCGCCAACTCTTAGTTCTCTGACCCAATATTTTTCATGTCAGTCATCCCTGTTATTACCAGGAGCTCAGCGCTCTTGAGAGCTCTAATATAAATATATTAGTCCTCTTTGAGATCATGATCTTCTCTTGTGGAGATTTTGATGAGCCCTGAGCTTGTCTTTTTCTGCAGTAACATGCAAGAGAGGGAATGGTCTTACCATCAACAACTGTAAAAAAAATCGATCAGATTTGTGAAGAAATTGACATCCAATTTGAAATTTGATAAGAAGGTTGAGCAAGTGTATCCTTTCCCTTTCATCTTTTATGTGGCCAGTTGTTCCTTAAATCCTGATAAATGTTCTCGTCAATCAATCTCATTAAAATATATTCATATAGTTGCAATCTAAAAGTTTTGATATTTCTTTCATAATATTTTCCAAGCATGAATCTCATTAAAACATTAAAACATAGTCATATAATTATAGTCTAAACTTTCTAACTTTATACCTTTTTTCCATTATATTTTTTAAACATATTTACTAAAAATCCAACCAAAATTATGTATATAAAAAAATTATTTTAAACATGATTTCTTGTTTCGAACTTATTTTCTTCATTGTTGAAGAGAATACAGAGTGTCACCGGTTGAAACATGTGAAGTGCATGTTAAGCTATAGGTTAAAGATGTGATGTATTGTTTTTTCGATGATTGAATCTTAAAATAAAAGAAAGAATTTCCACTTGAAGTTTTGGATAAATCTAAAATAATAGTATTAATTTTTTTTTTTGTAATTATTGAGGTACAAAGAAAATGGAGAATGGAAATTATTTTATTAAGTTTTAATTTTATAATATTTAAATTTATGATATTATTTTTTATTTCATAAAATTTAAATAATAAAATTAGATAAGTTTATTTCAAAACTTTTTTATTATAAAAATAAATTGTGAAAATAAATCAATAAATTTCTTATTTATTTTCTTAATATCCAATAAATCAAAATTAGTATAGGTGGATATTCATTATTTTGATGGTTATTCATATTGTTAGAATTAGAATTTTGTCGT
This sequence comes from Picea sitchensis, assembly GCA_010110895.2. Taxonomy (NCBI): domain Eukaryota; kingdom Viridiplantae; phylum Streptophyta; class Pinopsida; order Pinales; family Pinaceae; genus Picea; species Picea sitchensis. The sequence goes on from SNQJ01S0198823.1 coordinate 7,736, forward strand.
AAAAATGTTTATTATTGGACATTTTCATTATTAAATAGAATAAAAAAAAAAAAATTATTATTCTTTAAAGATAGACAATTTAATTTTGGAAATATATTTTTTGATGTTCAAGCTCAAAAATGTGAGTGAATTTTTGCACCCATATCTTATGGAGGTCAAGTAGTTGCATGCTAAAAAAGAAAAAACACTCCCTATACATAGACATGAAACAAAAATAGGTATTAGTAATCCACCTTGATTCTCTTCAATAGTTAATTCCCACTTCTAAGATATGGAAGTTAAAAATTTGGCATTTACAATAAAATCTATTTTTAAAACTAAGTGAAAAACTAATATATTTCCTTTGTTTTGAATAGAAATACTTGTTTTTTATAAGTAGTAAGCTACAAGGGATCCTTATAGTCCTTGGGAAATATACATCTCACATATTATCATTTAGGATATTATTATTTAGGATATTAAATGTTTTATCATATTTATTTTTTTAGGTTTATTATTATTGGAATTTAACTAAATAATCTTTGTTAAAATTACAATTTTGAATTGATCAAGTTCTAAAAAAATTATTCAACATTGTTATTGTAATCCCATTGTTATTGTAATCCAATTGTACAATATTAATATCTAATCTTTACAATTTCATTAATTTTAAATTATACTTACAAAATTACAAACTAAAAATACGAATTCTCCTTCCCTTATTTTAAATAATTAAAAAAAAAATCCCCAAACTGTTTACACTATAACATTCAACTCTCTAACAATCCGCTCTATAATCGTATGACATAACATTTTCTTATCTTTTAACATTACCAATGTTTTTGTAAAAATATAAAATGGATGAATTTCTATTAGCCAAGACAAAAACATAAAGGCCAATTATTTTGGATATTGGATTTCTATATGGAATATGAAAATATTGATCCCGTTTTGTCCTCCTTATCAAGTTGATGTCATTATTTAATATTTTATTTTAAAAACTTTCCACGTGCCACGAGGAGCAATGCGAACTTATCCTAATCAAATTATGAAATTCCTACTTTTTCAATTACGTTGAAAAAATTGCAAATTCAGAGTATGTGTTATATTGCAAATTCAGATTGTTATATTTGATTGGTCAAAGTTTTGTTATCTTTGATTGGTAAAAGTTTTGTTACAAGTCAAAGTTCCATGACAACTTATTATTTTTATTTTATTTATTTATATAAAAAGTATATTGAAAAGTTTTTACCGTGTAGATTTATTGGCATGTGATGTGTAAATGGAAGGAAATGTAAAAATAAAATTTCAAGTTCTCAAGTTCAATTCTCATCTCGATTTATCTTTGCTTGCATGCTGTGCGATTCCCCTAGTTAAAAAAATAAAAAATAAATAAACTATTACAAATTCAGATCTTTGTTTATTCTCCACGTTAACACAAATAAAGTGAAATGAAAAAAAAAACAATGTCCCTCATTAAGATGGAAAAAATATATCTATTAGATACATAATTATATAGATAGACAACAATTTTTCTTACAAATCAAGTGGAAGAAATGTGAGTATGTCTAAAGTAAGTGATACTAAGGAGGAAGAAGAGAGTGGAGCCACTGCTTGGTTTAAGGGGAAAAAAGAGAAATCCTACTAGAAGAAGGGGAAAGATAAGAAAGTGTGTTACTAGATTAATTAGGGTTATATTATTAATTAGTTATCTTGAGATAGAAAATGTGTTACTAGATTAATTAGGGTTATATTATTAATTACTTATCTTGAGATGTAGATTAAATAGGGTATTTTGATTAGGGTTTGCAATAAATAAATGATAACATCATATTAACAAAAGAAATCAAACAAACATAGGATTAATTTGCCAATATCCTTTAGTGATCTAATTAGCAGAAGTGTTGAAAATGAAAGGGAGGAGAAATGGAAAGAGCTCACCCAAAAGAACATTGGTGTAGGTGTTGAAGCTATCTAGGTTGGAGATGATGGTTATCATAGGCCTCCAAGAGAATGTTCCACCTCTTGAACAAACCTATACATGCAATTCAATCCTCCTACAAAACAAGCTTGTACTCAATCTCAAATACAATCCAATATATAATACTAGATATACCATGCAAAATAATGTAGAATGAAACATTGAATGGTGAGACAAAGTTGTTAGAGATAATGCTTAATTAATGCCACTACTAGAGTTTAGGGATTGGATTGGGTTTGTTGGAGAATGTTGAGAGATTCTCTCAACCTATCCCTCCAAGAGTGGAATAATTTGGATCTTGCAAAACTTATTGAAGTGTTATGTATCTCAGGTTACTGTGTGCAATACAAATTATTATTGTGTCTATCTCATCTCTCATGAATTCCAATTTGGTATCAGAGCTGAGGAGAGAAGGCAATAGAGTCTCTGTTAAATTGTTGTGAAAATGAAAATTATTTATGTGTGTTGCGTGCAGTTGAGAGATAAGTCTCTATTTTCTTTGAGTTGAGGCGGAATGAGCCGTTGCAGATATGTTGTCTTTGAGATGTGAAGCCGCAGAGCTGTTGTGCGTGAGTGTGAGATAGAGACTCGGCTGGAGGGGCCTGTGCAAAGGAGCCATTTTATGGTGGGAAGCAAACCCGTTCAAGGCGCTGCATGGAGGAGATTTTGTCACTGGTGAATACCGTTAATGCTACGTGTAAGAGGAGTTGCATCAGAGTGAAAATTCGCATTACCTAGCCGCCACTATTATTTCCTAATAGATCTGTTACAGTAAAAAGAGCCCACACAAGAAAGTAGCTTGCTACGAGTCAATTTAAAGATTTAGTTTAATGGAAGGTCGTTGCCTTGGCTATAAGAAATCAATGCAGGCTTCCACGTTGAACAGAATTGAGATCATGATAATATCTTCATTGAATATGTTGCGTGCTTGACGAGGGGTCAATAAAAATGCTAAGTGGAAACCACCATAGATGGTTTATCCTATTTTTCTACACACACATATATATGTATGTGTGGTGTCCTTAAAGTTTTTTTTATGTCTATTAATGTTTAAAGTTTTTTATGTAAATGTTTATGTAAAATAAGAGCTATTGTACCTTGATATAAGCTAGCAGCCCCGGTTTCATGAACAATTGTTCTTATTCGAAATGACCTTGTATACTTGAATGTTGAGGACATTATGTATCCAAACTGCTCTTCTAGACACTGACAGATAGCCGAAAGCATAAATCTGACAGATGGAGGCATGTTCATAGAATGCATCAATAATTGACATATTTTCTCATGGAAGCCCCAGTGAGCCAAGATTGTCAAAATGTCAATCGTACAAGTGCATGAATGATGATTTGAAACACTTTAAATGAGTTGAATGGAAAGCTCGAATAAGAGGAAGAGGAAGATCAAAATCCAGAGGCGTCAGAGTGGGTGTATGCATTGATGAGGATCATGCCATACGAAGTGTTGTAACCTTTTTCGTTATGTAATTTGTGAAGTTTTGTAATGTAGGCATTAATGGGGGGTGTTAGAGATAATGCTTAATTAATGCCAGTACTAGAGTTTAGAGATTGGATTGGGTTTGTTGAAGGATGTTGAGAGATTCTCTCAACCTCTCCCTCCAAGAGTGGAATAAGTTGGATCTCACAACACTTATTTAAGTGTGATGTATCTTAGGTTATTGTGTGCAATACAAATTATTATTGTGTATATCTCTGCTCTCATGAATTCCAATTAAAGTTCCCTTAGAAGGATGGATACCTCCCTTTCCCTAGTTGTGTTGCAACATCCATTGGGGTAGAAGGGTTGAATCATCCAAGGTTTTGGAGGGGGGTAAGCCAATGAATACAACCTAGGACAAAAAAAAAAATATTCACTATTGGAGTGAAGCTAACAACAAAACATCCTTGTAGAGGTTCTAGAGATCACAGGTACAATTTAATGACAATTTGAGTGTCTCCTACAAGATATTAAACAAAAGAGAGAGGAATCAAAGAGACTTTACAAAGAGAAAAAGAGAAATATAATATGAAAAGTAATGAACTCAAGGCATAAGTGAATGTTAGGTTAGCCATTGGAGAGAACAATTTGAACCGAAAAATCATATTATGGGTTTTTCAATCTATACCACAAATATTTTTACTAAATTCTTCCCTTTGTTTTGTGAACTACAACTTACAAACGATCCAAAATGGATTTGGGTGATTGAAGACCCAAAATGAGGCATCCAAAGAAACAATGGGCCAAATTGGGGGCTCAAACTCCCAAATAAGTCCCATAAACTAAATGAGTCTCTAAAAGGGTTTAACATGGAAAATTCATTGACCCGACACTAAGAGAGGGATGAGGAAGGCAATAAGTGACACTACCTAAGCACTACACATATCTAAGAGGTCACACATCTAAGATAAACTAAGGGGCACTCAAGAAAGATAGTCTAGCACAAAATAACTCTAAATAAATATTGATATCATCACTAGGCAAATCACACAAGGATACACCATAGAAATAAGCCACAACATAGCACTTCTAATGAGTAAGCATATGTGAGTAATAAAGTGTGAAATCCATACTCTACCAAGTTTTTTATCATAATATTTTAAAAAAAATACCATAAATCCATTTTAACCACAAATATTTTAAGCACCCATAAGATTTATGCTAGTGTGAAAAGAAGGAATAATAACACAACAACACTACTTCATTGTGCAGGCTAGTTATTTGCAATCAAGTTTATGTATAAATCATTATTTTTTGAATTGATGTTTAAAACCAAACCAATATGGTATATTAATTGTAAAATATTTAGACTTGAGAATCAAGTCTATTTTAGTAAAATATAGTTACTTGAAAATTTATTACTCTTATGTTTAGAGAAAATTTTCGATTACTAATATGATTTTTATTTTCAGATTGCATCTTATTTAAATCTTATGTGGGAACTCTCTCCAGTTAACTTCTACCTTCAAACTCTATTTCAATAGATATTGTTAGGGAAGAAATAAGTTCCCTAACTCTTGTCAAAAAGTTAAAAAATAAGAGACTTTGTTGTTGACAAAAACACAGTTAATCTACATCCTCGACGAGGAATTTCTGTTATCAATGTGCTGTTCATATTTAGATCTTCAAACATAAGAGTAGATCTCCCACATAAGCATTGTATGTAAAATGAAACTTTCTTGCTTTCAATTGCAAAATTATCCATAACGCTAACACTAGTGAAACTGGGATTTTAATCTAAGTTTCTTAATTAAAAATGCATGGACTAAGTTCTCTGAGAGATTGAATTTCATTTAAGAAAACCAGTCCTCGTCCAAATTGCATTTCGAACCTTGCTGAGATCTCTGCCTTTGAGAGTCCTTCCAACACCCTCATACACCGAGAACGAAGCTATTTCGCTCTGGCGAAGCAGCCTGGCAATGAGCTCATGGGGTGGGATCCTCTCGAAATTATCATCAACTATACCAAAATTCTCAGTCTTCTTCAACTTCCATCCCATCTGAGACCAGTTGGGGATATTCACAGGTGCAGTAAAGTTATGCCTCATTCTCCTCCCATTATTCTCTTCATGACAAGATTCCTTCATAACGATTTTCCCTGAACTCCTGCTAGTATTACTATTCCCTTCTATAATTTCCATTGATCTGCACTCTGCAACAACATTACACCCATTTTCCTGTAAGCCAGCCTGCTTGGCCTCCGCATCATAATTAACACCACCCCATATATCCTCCTCACTAAACTCTTCAATCGTGTCACAGTGATCCTCAACGCTTCCGGATTTCTCTAGCCCAAAGAGCTTGTAAACATGATATTTCACCTCAGTTTTGGGCCTGCCCAACATGTAATTACTCCCATCCATGGCTACCCAAGAGCTTTCTTCAGGATCCCACTTCTAGAAATCTATATGAGGCTGCTCAGATTGAGCGAATTCTAAGCTTTTTGGCTCTACCAATAGCTTAATCAGAATATTTTCTCAAAATTCAAATAACACAATTCTTCAGGATCACTGCATATGAGCGGATCACTGCATATGAGCTTTACCCAAATCCTCAGATCGTGGTAATTTGAAGTTATTTTTCTAAAGTTGGGCCAATTCTTAGTTCTCTGGCCCAATATTTTTCATGTCAGTCATCCCTGTAATTACCAGGAGTTCAGTGTTCGAGTTCAGTGTTCATGAGAGCTCTGCTCCAATATCAATATATTAGTCCTCTCTGAGGTGCTGATATTCTCTTGTGGATATTTCGATGGGCCGGGCCCTCAGCTTGTCTTTTTTTTTCACTAACATGCCAGAGAGAATGCCCTCACCATACGCCAACTACAAAAAATTCGATCAGATTTGTAATGGAATTGACATCCATTTTGAATTTGGATTAGAATGCGGAGCATGTGCATCCTTTCCCCTCCGCCCTTCATGCCCCGTTGTTCCTTCAAACCACCATAAAGGCCCTCGTCCATCAATCTCATTGATAACTTATTTCAAACGTATCTTTATTGTTGAAAAGGAGAATTCAGTGTCACGGATTGAACTTTGTGACTCCATGTGAAGCTATAGGTTAAAGATGTTACGTATTGTTTTCTCATTGAGAGAAAAGTTTTACGTTGATTTATAAGGAATTATGTACACTAAGTTAAGATTTTCCTTCCGGTTGTTAACTACATATAATTTAAGGTAAGATTTTTTGGTTCTGCAATTTTGGAAGATGCAATTTGCAGTTTCGCCAATTTTTTTTTGTTCTTCAACGAATATTGATATATAAATTAATTTAAATCAAATAAAATATGAAAGTAAAAGTGAAAATGGTAATGGTAATGGTCATTGTAATAGTAATATATAATCAATATTTAAATAACATAATCATATGTATAATTTAATTTACAAGAGATATCATGGGGAGTGAGCACTAATTTAGCTATCCCTAATCCATCATAATCCTCAATCTTCATTAGCCATATCCATCATATGGACCATTCTTGACTATGGTTGATCATAGTGAAACATGGTGGATCTCACTTCTTCATGGTTGGCCATTATTTACAATGGTTGATCTAGTAACCTATTCACCCATAACCCATATTGACCTATGTTGGTTAATGTCAATTTTTAGACACTTCTCACAATTAGCCACCTATCCACCAACTAGTTTGTTAACTCACAACTCTTAAAAATCATTAACCATATCAACCATTGTTGATCATGGTTGATCCAAATTGACCATATTGACTATCTGTACCATATTCACCATGCTTCAGAGTGTTAATAGCATTGACACAATGACCCCTAGCTTCCTCACCGAGAAACATTGTAACCTATTATCCATTAATGCCTTAATTGTGTAACCTGATAACCCCATAACCCACAACCCACAAATCTCCTGACCCATTAACCACAACAACCCTCCACCCTCATTGGCCATATTGACTATCATCACTCCATGTTGACAATGATTGAATATGGTTGACAATATTGACTTTGTTGATCATGATTTACCATAGTAGTTCTTAGTTGATCATCACTCACCATGGTTAATATAGTAGCCCATTGTAAACCACTAATCCATATTGATCTACTTAGGTTAATCCCAATTATTAGTCAATATTGATCTCTTGTCACAACTAGCCAACTACCCCTAACCCACCAACCAGTGTACTAACCATCTAATCCCATATAATCCCCAAACCCACTTCTCTTATCTCCTTACTAATTCACTAACCCTTGACCTTCTACCCAGCTACCCCTAACCCACCAACCAATGTACTAACCATCTAATCCCATATAATCCCCCAACCCACTTCTCTTATCTCCTTAGTAATTCACTAACCCTTGACCTTCATTAATCAAATCAATTACTATTGACCATGGTTCACCCACATTGACCATATTAGCCATATAGACCACATTTACCATGCTTCCCATATTCATTGCATTAACCCACTAACCCATATCTCACTAGGCCATGAATGTTGTGCCTTCTTATCCACTAATACATTAACTACATATCTCGATAACTCCACAAACCATAAACCTCCTAACCTAGTAACCCCAATAACCCATCAACCACCCACTCTCAATGACCATATTGCCCATTGTTCACCACTATTGACCATCTTTGGCCATGGTTGACCAATGTTGAGCTTGTTGATCATGGTGAACCATAGTGATTTATGGTTTACCATTATTCAACATGGTTAATCAAGTACGTACATCAATTCCATGTTACAACTAGCCACTTATCCCTGGCCCATCAACTAGTGCAATAACCACCTAATCTAATATATACCCCCTAGAACCCTCCAACCCAACTAGCTTGTTAACCACCTATTCCACTATAACCCCCCCTCTACCCACTAATATTAGTGGCTTACTAACCCTTGACCATCATTAACTCTATCAAATTTTATTGACCAAGGTTGACCATACTAGCTATATAGTCCATATTCACCAAGCTTCACAATATTCACTGCATTGACCCACTAAAACCTTGCTCACTCACCACTAATGCCCTTCCCTCTTATCCACTAATCTAGTAAATGCATAGTTTGTTAACCCCATAACCCGCAAACATCCTAATCTAGTAACACCAATAATCCATCAATATTTCACCCAACTCATTAACCATATTGACCATCATTTCCCATCATTGCCCATTGTTGACCAGCATTGTCCATGGAGGACTAGTGTTGACCATGTGGACCAAATTCATTCATCGTTGACCATGATTCACCATAGTTGGTCTTGTAACCTACTATTAACATGATAAAATGTCCCTTTTCAACTTCACATGCTTACCTCATGAAATGGCCCAATTAAATATTCTCCATTGAAATTTAAATCCCTCTAGTAATGGCTTCACTGCCATAACCTAGGTTTTATGAATTAAAATGAGTTGCGGCTCAAAATGGAAATACAAAAATGCAACTAATCTAAATCCTCACTAATAAATTTAAAGAACACACTGAAAAGAAACAAAGATTAAACAAAAACAACAAGAACAACTACTGCAAGCATGATATTAGTATACAAATTGCAATGTCCACACTTACAAGCATCAAGTTCAAGTTAACAAGACCAAGAGAATTGTCTACAAATAGTGATCCAAGTGGATACTGGTGGCCACCCACATGTTCCACTAATTCAAAATGCTTCACATATTAGCAGTTTTTCTACAATTTTTCGTGTCCCAAACTTTAGGGGCCATTTTGAGCTCCTATGATCCGAAATCGGATCCAGAAACCTGATAGGGCTTGAAAAATGCTCAAAAATAAAAGTGCTCGAAATGCGACGAAACCTATGCCATTGCGTCCATCTCGTCTTCCTGATTCCGGTGGTATATTTACTTTCTCAAACGGAGTCCGTATGGAGAAGATATCGCGTTCTGTCCGAAAAGTCAAACAGGCAAAAAAGGGGATGACTGTACAGTCCGTACAGTCCACGTGGCACGTCCGTAC
>SNQJ01S0198824.1:0-17206 GCA_010110895.2 Picea sitchensis
CATGACCCATTTCTTAGGCCGAAAATCTAAATGCCGCACTTTGACCGAGGTACCTAGTGACCAAATTTTAGGACATCTACCCAGGTGTCAATTATGGGCTGCAATTGCACCTTGATCAGATTTTGTGTGGCTATTGGGAAATATTGTCAGTTCTTTCGGGATATGCCCTCTCTACCCCTCATTATAATTGATTGCTTCATCCTTCACTAGTTTCTCTTCTGATGGATTCAGACCCCACTGTCGAGTGATATTGGAAGGTCCAATGCTATTTGAGAAGAAGGACTTTACATCTTTTAGGACACGAGAAGTTTTTTTCTTTGTTCTCCCACACAGACAAAATTCACCTATCCACATATATGCTTCTTTATCAAAACACTTTATGTATGATGCCCTTCTGATTACATCTGATTTGGAAATATATTATGAAGGTTCAAGAAATTGCAACAAAGACTCTTGTTTACTTATTTCTCTCACCACCATTCGCACACATTCACTCAGCTAGTCGGACATCATAGGGGACCCATAGAACCCCCGTGATTCCAGACACTTGCTAAATCTCCCCCCTATTCTAGGATGAGTTACTAGTCTTGCCAACTCATCAGCTCCCCCTTCTCACACCCTTCTGAGTGCCACTATCTTGGGATCAACATTGCTTGGCTCCACCTTACTTGGGTCCACTTCCCAAGGTCAACCATCCACTTTCTCTCGTTTACACGGAAGCGGGAGGCCAACTTATTCTCAAAGAGGAAGTACAAACCCACCTAGCCCCCTCCAAGGGTCAGGTACTCAAACCACTCACACTATGGCCGGAATTAATCCTCCACCACCACCCCATATGCCATATTTGGCTTCCCTCAATATCTCGGATCTGACTAAACTCACTAATGATCCTATATTGCACAACCCCACATGGCCTGCAATGCCTACGAAACTCCCTTCATACATCCCCAAGTTTGAAGGAAAAGCAGGAGACGATCCCGCCAACCATATCATGACCTTTCACCTATGGTGTTCTTCAAATAGAATCATGGACGATTCCATCTGATTGAGGTTATTTCAACGTGCTCCCACTAACCCATCAACCAAATGGTATGTAGAAGAAAAATCTGGGTCCCACGCGACTTTTGAATCCTTGGCCAAAGCATTGTTTACCTTCTTTCAACTACCCCTTCGTCATGACAATGGCATTGAACTACTCTCAGACTTCAAACAAACTACCTTCACACATATTTTTGACCACATCCACGAATGGAATCAACGACATAGCCTCTGCAAAGATGACGCTACCCCCCAACAATGTCTCAATTGGTTCCTCAAATCACTTGTTTCCCTCCTTGCCAATGATGTGGCTGCCACCTTCCCCCAGTATGAAGAAGAAGACATTAGCAAGACCTAACAGTTTGAACTCATTTACACCCAGTCCGGATACCTATACATGGTACTCCCGAATGCCCCAAGACCCGTTCCATTTGGCCAAGACAAACCTGGGATGTCTCACTCAGTAGATGGATTGATCGGTAACACTACACACCACAACCCACAACCTCAACAACCACCCATGTATGGAACACCCCAATATCCACCGACATATGGAGGAATCTCTTATTATCCTCCTCCTCCTTATCAATAGTCATACCCTATTTCCTTATCTCCACCCATCAGTGGACCCCCGACAACACCCATAATACACCCACCTGTTCAACCAAGCGCTAGTACTCCCTCTACCTCAGCCTATACCCTAAGAACTAGCAAAAGCACCATGCCTTCCTATGTACCTTATGGATCATTTCCACAACATAATCTGTACTTCCCATTTCTTTCCCCCCCACAGCCCATGGCTCCACCACAAGGACATCCACACGTTGGGGTTAATTTTTTTCAACCCTCTCCCATTCAACAATATCAAAATTTTGAACAACTGAATACGAGAAATCCATCCCATCAATCAAACAATGCCAAAAAGAAAGGAGAAAACTAGAACAATAATAATCCTGGACCAGGAGAAAACCAGAACCAACCCTAGCAGAACGAACCTGCTGGGGGAAACCAAAACACAGGGAGCCAAAACCCTCAAGGGGGAAATAATAAATGCCAAGGGAAAAATAACAACAATCTTCGGACCAATTTCCCTTGTTCCCTTTGTGGTGAGTTTGGTCACTATACTCACCATTTCCCACAAATTTCCGACTTTAAACAGATGAAAGAATCTGTAAGTGGACCACATCCCCTAGCACTGCCTGCTCCCTAGCAGGCCCCACAATAATATGTGTAGCAACCACCCCCAGCCATGCTGCAAAACCCCATCCCATACTAGGGGGTAATGAACAACCAACAAGACATGCAACCTACCCTACCATAGATAGGACGATATCCCAATCCAAGAAATCCTTCCGATCGTACTATCCTCCTCACTAGTGAGGAAGAAGTTCTTCTACAAACACACAGTCGTCAATACAACACAACTCCTGAGTCGACTCCCACCACCTCGGACACACCCCCAGTCGTAACTGGGCCCCCTTTGATGATTCCTTGCTCTAATACTGACCCACCCCTTCGTATTCCTCGCATCCCCTTACATAGGAATGTCCACAACCCTCGGGATAGGGAGGCTAATAATTACATTTTGGTCGATGATTTGGCACAATCTCCTGCTGCTATGTCAATCTTAGAAGTCCTTCAAACTTGTCCTACTCAACGAAAGTCATTACTTTCCTCCCTCGGGATAGTTGACCTTGCAGATACCCAACTCATTACATTTGATCTTGATAGCGGAGAACCTCGCCTCCCTGCTCTCATCGCTTTTCAAATCCCAGTTAAAATACAGAACATTACAGTTCAACGCTGCATCATTGATGAAGGTGCATCCACATGCATTATGTCAAAATCTATATGGAAGAAACTCGGTTCCCCTGAACTTATACCATCTGCCATTACCTTAAGAGCCTATGATGGAAGACCTTCATCCCCCGAGGGACTCTTCCAAAATGTCCCCGTCGAGCTTGGGGGAAAAACCGTTCTGATTGACATTGAGGTTATCGATGCCCCGCTCGAATACAATATCTTGTTTGGTTGTAGCTACATGTATGCTATGAAGGTTGTCGCCTCTTCTGTGTTCCAAACCATGATGTTTCCCCATAACGGAAAAATAACTACCATCAATCAAGTATCACATTATGAGCCCAACCCCTCATCCAACATCGATAACATCCTACCTTTCATCCACACTAATCCCGATGCCTATCCACTCATAGAGATGCCCCCTAGAATCTTTAAAGACCCATCCTTGCTAGGGACATACCACGGAGCACCACCGATCCTCCATCCCTCAGCCCAAGTATGTGTTGTATCCTCCAATGGAACAACAATTGAATATACTCTCCCTCCCACCGAGGCCTCTTTTATCCCTGACGTCCCACTAGTCGCAGAGATTCTTCCTTATGAACCCCCTAGAACTAGCTCAACTTGACCCATTCCTGATCTTCTCCTCCTTCAGGGCCATATCCCAATCTGGGAAACAATCCCCCAAGCCATTACCCAAATCCCTTTCTTTTACCCCCCACCAGGTATACACGATTTCTAGGTAGCTACAACGCTTACCCTTCCTAACATGGTACTGGAAATCATAGTTTTGTATCTACATCCACCTGAGATGGTCTCTCAACCATCCCTCCATCCCCAAATCGAAGGAGTTCCGATGCAGATTCCAATACCTACTCCCGAAGCAACACCTTCACCCCCCCCCTTGCTGACGCCATCGCTACAGCTAGGGGTAGATGAAAGAAGAAAGAGCCCATCACTCCTCTCCCTCCTCGCATCCAACCTCCTTTTGCACTCTGCGAGAAAGAAGGACACCCCACTAATCATTGTCCCTCTCTCCCTGAGTTACGTAATCTCATTCAACTCCCTCGAGCACCACCATCGCTCATCGCTTCCTCCAGTATTTCCACTATCTCTGAGAACACAAGTAACAAAGAACTGTAGACCAAATTCACATGTGCCATCTGTTCAAAATATGTCCATGACACACACCATTGTCCAGTGTTACCTCAATTCCAGCAGACACTAACAACTGTATGCCAAAGTTTTCAGCAAGGACCCACCCCAACTCACGTCACCGACATCCATTATGTCATGACCTCAGTCAACGAACAGATGATATTTCTTTTCTCTTTATGCGAATCACTTGATCATTTCACATATCAATGTCCTATGATCATTGAATAAAGGCATCGCCAAATGGCCCTTATTCAAAATCACACACCCTCTCCTCTAGCAGAACCAGTGAATACCCTTACCCTATCACTTTCTATGGTTCATATCTTTTCACCAGAACCTGAGGCACTCCCTACTCCCCCATGGTTCTTAGATGACTTATACGAGGATTTACTCCCAATTCCCCCATTCATTTCCCCATGGAAATTTTATGCTCGACTACCATTTTTAACCCTCAGTATCTCGATATTTGGTTTATGTCGAGTGAACCATCACAATCTCCTTGCATCACTCCCCCCTACTTCTTCATCACCAGATGACAATCAGTAATCACACGGTGACAATCATCGATATTCCTCTTCTGGATCCCTCGTATTCCCGACAATTCCCCTGTGACGAGGACATAATCAAGTAATTAATCACCCCCAACTTCCCATGGGATGCGCTACACCACCGCTCGCTCTTTCTTTCATAGGAAGCCTTCGCACCTCCTAACCAACACCCCATATATGCAGTTGAAACCAAGGATTTTATCCCATCAGGGCATATCGATTGGTTCAACAACCCTATCCCTGCCCCCAATGCTTTTGAAGAAGGCAATATGGCCAACATTTCCCCCACCATTAATATCGATATTTCCATCAAAAAGGGAGTCGTCGAGGAAATCACTATTGGCGCCGCATGCACTCCTGAAGAAATTACTGCTTACAAAGCTCTCTTCCAGAAATACCGGGACATTTTTTCCTGGTCATACACGGAGATGCCCGGTCTTGAACCCTCTATCATCGAACATCACATCGACACTTGGCCTGATATCACACTAGTCTGCCAAAAACAACGACCACTACACCCATCCAAAGAAGCGACCATCAAAGCCGAGATTAATAAATTACGTGTTGCTGGGTTCATTTACCCCATCGCCTATACGTCATGGTTCTTCAAACCTACCCCTCTTAACAAAAAATAGGGCACTATCTGTGTCTGTACGGACTTCTGTGACCTCAATCACGCATGTCCTAAAGACAACTTCCCAACGCCCTTCATTGACCAAATTATCGATGATTGCGCAGGTCACGAGGCTTTGTCCTTAATGGACGGTTTCTCTGGCTACAACCAAATCCAAATTCACCCCGCTGATCAATACAAGACCACATTCACTACCCCTTGGGGCACCTTTGCGTATCGTGTCATGCCATTTGACCTCAAGAATGCTGACACCACTTTCCAATGGGCCATGACATATGTTTTTCATGACCTGGCTCATATCATCCTCGCATATTTAGACGACCTCACCGCTCGATCCAAGAAACACACTCAACATCTCGATGATCTACGAATCATATTTCAAAGGGTCGTCAGTACAATATCCACTTGAATCCCCTCAAGTGTGTATTCTGCGTCACTGGTAGCCACCTTCTTGGGTTCATTGTTTCCCAAAGCGGTATTACCGTGGATCCCCTCAAAGTCCAAGCCATCACGAAAATTCCCCCTCATCGAAATTTAGGCCAACTGCAGAGCCTACAAAACAAAGCTAACTTTTTATGGTGCTTTGTCCCAGACTATGCCACTCGAGCACACAGTTTCCTTTTCTTACAATGCCACGACATCCCATTCCACTGGGATGAACATGCCCAAAATGATTTCGATGATCTTAAAATGGCTCTCTCCAACGCCCCTTTGATTAGGCCACCCAACTATAACTGCAACTATATCCTCTACATATCGGCCTCAACCGTATCAATAGCAAGACTTCTCGTTCAAATTGGGGATGATGACTGTGAGCATGTCATTTACTACATTAGTAAAAACCTCTCAGGGGCACCCTTAAAATACAATCACGAAGAGAAACTAGCCCTTGCAGTCATCCTCGCAGTCTAGAAGCCATGCCATTACATTCTGCTTCGAACTACCAAAGTCATAGCAGATTCCAACCCCATGCAATACTTGCTCAGTCATCGACAAATTAGCGGTAAATTTGCTCGATGGATCGTCATCCTTCAAAAGTACGATCTCGAATTTTCAACACCCAAGAGAAAGAAAGCTCTCATCCTCGCCGAACTTATCACGAAATTTCACTCCGACACTACCAGTTCACCGGTCAATACCAAGTTCCCTGATGAACATCTCTTTTACATCCCCTCAAATGACCCTTGGTATGGAAATCTTCTTGTCTATCTCTGAACACAAAAATTCGGAAACCACCTCTCCAAAGAAGATCGTCGAAGTATTCGTCACCAGGCACCCCGCTACCTCCTCATCGGGGATATCTTATATCGACGGGGGGTCGACACCATACTTCGTCCATGCTTGACTATTGACGAAGCCAATAGAGTCTTGAATGACTTCCACAACGACACTTGCGGAGGCCATCTCTCAGGGATGCCCACCGCTCAGAAAATCATCCACGTAGGTTACTTTTGGCGTATATTATTTCACGACTGCATTCATGTCATGAAATGATGTGATAAATTCTAGCTTTATGCCAACAAAGCACGTGCACCACCTACTCTTCTACATCCAGTCATCACCGCTGGTCCCTTTTGTACATGGGGCATCGAATTCATGACTTGCAACCCTCCATCCAGCAATGGAAACAAATACATAGTCGTTGCARTCGATTACTTTACCAAGTGGGATGAAGCCATGCCTACCTTCAACAACACCGCTGACACAGCAGTGCATTTTTTCTTTAACCACATCATATCCCTCTTTGGAGTACCACTCCAACTAGTCTCTCGTCACGGGAAACATTTCGAGAATGAGATTGTCATTGAACTCTCATCCAGGTTAGGCTTCTCCCATGAGTTTCCCTCACCATACTACTCTCAGTCCAACGGATAGGTAGACGTAGTTAACAAAGTCCTCAAAACCATGTTGCAACGCATGATTAACAAACATAAAACCAATTGGCATCATATGTTATTTTCCACGCTCTGGGCTTATCGCATAACAGTCAAAACTGCCACTGGTTTCACACCTTTTCATCTAGTCCACGGAGTTGAGACCAGTCTTCCCATCGAGTGTGAAATTCCCACCTTACACACTACCATTGAGCTATTACCCGACACTTCTCCAATGGAGCAATGTTTTCTGAACTTAGAGTCCCTGGATGAATATCATTGATCCTCATTACAGAACAATGAGGTAGCCAAAAAATGGTCAAAAGCCACCTTTGATCTCCATGTCAACCTTCGCACATTCAATGAAGGAGACCTCGTCCTCGCTTACGATATCACTCACGATACCCTCGACCATGGAAAATTCGAGTCCCTATGGCATGGGTTGTACACCATCCAACATTGCCTCACTAAAGGCGCATACATCCTGGCCTCCCCAGAAGGCCATCCTCTCAAAGAACCCATCAACGGGTTGTACTTAAAGAAATTTTACGCCTAAGCGTAGCCATACTACACTAGGCTTTTTCTTTTTTGTTCGTCTTTCGTAGAGTTTTTAATATTCTTTTCTCCATACCTCACGTCTAATATATCACTCGTGTTATTGACAAATTCCACCCCCATCGACCTACCACATCAGTTACGCCGACGGAGCTAGCCGTTGGACACAGAATCTCGCTTCGGCTGCGTGGGCCCTCTATTCACGTTCACATGACCTGCTCCACACCAACGACATATGTTTAGGCTTAGCCAACAAAAATCAAGCAGAATACACCGCCGCCATTGGTCTCCTCGTTGAGGCCATTCATCTCCATATTTGTCACCTTAGCATCTTATTAGATTCCCAACTTGTCATCCTCTAGCTCAACAATGTGTACCGTGTCCGTGATCCTTGCCTCTTTCGCAAATACCTGCAGGTTAGAATTTTATCTCGACATTTTTATTTCATTACATTTACACATATCCCAAGACAATTCAATCAAATAATAGATAACATGGCTAACATTATACTAGATTGGCATATATCACATCAAGACATCTTCACACACACATAAACCATTAGAAATTTGTCACATCATATAGATTAGACATCATCAACTACATTAAAAAATCATCAATAAAAAACACATCACTCATGTACACATTACCAAGATCCCAAAATGTATATCCATATATATATATATATATATATATATATATACCGGTCAACATGTCATAAGTGTTTAAAAAAAATAGTACATCGCCCGTAGGCAGGTGAGTCACCTCATCCCTATCAATACAAAACTGGATGTCACAACTATACAAAATGGGCTCACCAACCTATATCAAATACAAAACTACATATCTGGTAGCCCTAAGGGTGACTCTAGTGCTCGAGCACCAGGTCCTCCCTCTGGCGGAGGTGCCCCACCAGCTATATGTCCCTCAAGTCCTGGGGGAAAATGCCTAGTCATCGCAACTCTGACTACAATTGCTCTGTGGATCAAGGTCTGTGACTCTACCGGTAGCCCAATACACTACTCCAGGATCCCCTCATCCTAGATCCACACCCACATCCCCTTAGGGACTCCCCGTAGAACCGTCTCTAATCGGCGGAAAAAATCATCAAACTCTACCCTGGCCTCGGTCGGAGGAACATGTGATGACCCTGCACCAGGGTCATCATAACAACATCTCCTAGATGCTCTATCCTCATCACTGGGCCTCACCCTAGAATCCTCTCGTCGCCGCCTCTCCCCTACTCATGTCTCTCCCCGTGGTGGTCTCACAGGCCCCTGGCGGGCTGGCGCTCTGATTAGCTCGACCTCCCATCCACATGGTCCCACATCTACACAAACAAACACATGATAGCATCATCATCTATACAAATATCAACCATATGCTATACTATCTAAACAAATAAAAAACCAACAACAATAACATCATACCTCAGTGGTCGAATACCTCTCCCGGGGGAATATTATCTCGGGGTCATCACAAAAATATACACCACTGTATGGAAACTGCAATATGATCTATGGCATCTGACGCCACACCTGTGTAGCCTCGACCGTGAAGTAATGGCGACCCTCCCCACCCCCATGAAGGAAAAAAATCATCACCCATCACTGTAGTCGCAACTCTCGTGCTCTTGGTGGGTCTAACAAAAATCTCAGGCGCAACATAGGCACCCTCTCTAGAAACCAAGCCACCAGAATAGATCCAAAAGTGAAATCCCCTGAGTTGACCGCTCGACACCTTGTGAGGTGTCCCACCATATTGGCGTGCAACATCAAGCCCCAGGAAAAATGATCACCCCCTAGTGCCTGTTGCATGATCCTCACCTGGTCACCACTAATACGTTGAGTCACAAGCGACCCATAAACTCTCACAATCATCGCTACCACGCAACGATGTACCAGGGCATCCTTTGCCCCAATCCTCACCACTGAATCAGACATGAAATCCTCTCCCGAACAATATGTCCAGGCAAGGGTAGCCAATTTCCCCTCTCCAAATATCACCGGCTCGACTAGTAGCAGGGTTCCCTGAAAAGGGAGCCTAGTTAGAAAATAGACATCCTCCTTAGAAGAGAATTTCAAGTGCTCCCCACGCACAATAAAACACTACAACTCTAGACTCCACATCGAGATCAGGAATTGCAGCAGATACTCCTGTGCCCTCACCAGTGAGCACTCAAAAAACTTCAACATCCCACAGGCCGCCAAAGCACCACCAACTGCCGACTCCTCATCCCTCACAACTTCCCTCATTCGGGCCTAGTCCCTCTCTCTCCAATGGATCGATATCATCCCAAATGATCACCTGCATCCACATATATAGTACTCGATCAACCATCACAATTCATCAAAACACCAAAATCTCCCAAAAAAAGATAAGTTTTTCTCACCCTGAGCTTTGCCTCAAGGGAACGACTGTTATCCCCAAAGGAATGCACACATGTGCACCTGTTTACCCCATAGGCGCGCATGTATGTATGCATGTTCAGCCCACATGCGCGCACTGAATGCGTTCCTGTTCACTACACAGTTGCGCACTCATGCGCAACTGTCAGCAATACAACCACACACATATGCGTAGCTGTGCTTCGAACATGCACGCACCCCATGTGTTCCCCCCTGCGCGATTGTGCCCATTATAGCTGCACATTCATGCACGAGCCACCATTGATCGCCCGCGCATTTGGGGGGCCACAATCCCAAAACCCCACCGTACGACCATCCGTATGGTCCTACCCAAAAATTGACACCTAACTATTGTACAGGAGGATGAGACCACTAACCTGACTCTTGCACCTCCTATATCGGCTTCCTCGCACTCCCAGAATCTTTGAATCTGCTCTGGAATCTCCTCTCTAATCACTATAGCAGCAAGTACAAATGAGGTGGCAATGTGGGACCTACAACTATATATAGGCCCTTTTTGCCAAAACTTCCATACTCCCTCCCGGGAACTCTGGACATCCGTTTTGCGATCCGTCTTTAGCCATGGGATCAGGATCCTTCTACCTACACAGTCATACTTCTCGGGTCACCATCCATCCCCGACCCCCAGGGAGCCATTTTCTCATACCCCATTTAGGTACGCATGCTCATGTTCAAAATTATCAAATAACTGTTATATGTTCGTTATCTACAGATATTGTTCATGTCGGGTATTTGGTTTTCATGTGTGCAGGTACTTGGTCATCACACACTAGCACGACCCCTTCAGGTATATGATCGACACTGGCATGTAATCATTCCCTTTGAATCTCAATTGCATCTCTAGTCATACCCTCTGAAATTTTCCTTTAGGGTCCCTATATCTGGCTTTGCAGTACTTTCACCTCCACTGCATTTTGGTACTGTCACCCGGTAGCACTCTTCCCCACATGAGTTGTCCCATTCATAGTCCCCCTTGGCACTTTGACACTCATGTTGTTTTCACTCTTTACGGATGGGAGTCCCAATAGTCTTATGCATATTCGAGAATCAACCACATACTCCTTCTCCTCCTTTTTCTAGCTTTCCCAATGGACTCCCAGGTTATCTCATCATGGTTCTATTTTGACTGTCCCTCTGCAATATCATTAACCATCCGTTTCATCCAACATCAGTTTGCCCATCTGCGAATTCCCCTTCATTCACTTACCTCATACAGAGACCCACCCATGGGGCCCCTCACCCTCCACCAGTTCCCTACACAACTTGCACCCTTATAGGCCAAGCCATATTGCACTGGGGTACCCGTTTCTATATGTGTACACTCACCCTCAATTATTTATTTATTTGGCAATTGTACAAAGCCTTTGTTTCCAACATTTACATAGCTTTTTGTTGTCACCTCTGAAGACCTTCTTCTTTTTTGGAAAACACAACCCATATTGCTCTTGGTTGGGGCATCCATTATCTTCTATTCCTGTTGACATCGTCCATAAACCCCGAGTATCCCACAGGCCACCTACTCTCTGCGTTTGTTCATCTATCCCGCCTCTGGGACAAATTATCCCCCATCTAGTTGTCCCCCTCACACTCGACCTAGTTGTACGGTTGCTGCCACTTCACATATATCCCCAACCAAGGGAAGTCTTGAGTCTCTACCCATATTGACTTCGTCCATGTACCTCCTCAGTTTCTGATCTCATCCAGTGCATTTCCCGAAGCCCTTGGCTTTTTGGAGTCGCGTCTCCCTTTTTGTCGACATCAACACAGTTTCTAGAAGGGCGACTGTATCTTGACCCTCATTCCCTTCATAATGAGGAGTCTCGGACAACACAAGGAGAACCATCATTGCTCTCTGCTATCGTTGAACCCCATAACATTCAAATTCAACACTTTATCATGTTACGGTGGGTCTTACTTTGAAACTATTGCATTTGTTTTTATATTTGTTGAAGACCTCTAAAATTTGTTGGGCTATCAATTCCCGCCAAATCCTTGATACTTCCTACATGTGTCATTTCTTACTTTTTCAGAGTATTGTTCATCATCAGAATTGTCCTTTGCTTTTACAAACACGCCCCCGCAAGTGCTGCAGTCATCTTCACCAACATATCACTTTAGTTATTGTCTTACACATTTTTTAAGCTACATGACACGAGCATGGGGCATGCCCACCTCATTTGTACACAATTTATTTTTCACACCTTGAGAAAGTTTGGGTCCTATAGGTTCCCTTATCCCTCCACCGGATCGCTCTTGATACTCTCACTATCGCTCTTTCTTACAATAGTACTCTCAGTAGAAGAAACATTGATGATTTTTGGCTATACGGATGCTCCTAACCTCATCCATCAGGGGCATCTGTTATCACTAAAATTTCGTCCGCAAATGGTTACAGGAATCCAACATCTCCAAACAGCTATTAAGTTCACCCATGGACCAAAATTACCAAAAAATCATTTCCAAAAGGTCTGAAATTGTACAACCACTTATAAAATTAGGATGCGCTATGACTATACAGGGAGCGCGCGCACATGCACTATCATGAAACGCAGGAAAATCGCACATGCGCACGATGCACGACTATGGATGCTAAAAATTGCGCACCCTTGAGAATGGTGCATTTATGATGTTGGTCGGCCTCCCACCCACTTCTAGTTCAGCTTCCAATTCGATTTGACATCCAAATCTCTCCTGAATCCGGTTGGGTGGTTGGTTAAAGACCTAAAGGTGCCCTAAACATCCCCTTGTTCACACTAAAAGTTGGTTGCATAGTACCTCAAAGTTGTTCTATAAAAAGAGACCATGGGTGCATTACATCTTCAAGGAATTCATTTGTAAGGTTATGCTGCTTCTATTCTCTTGGGGAATCCTCTTTTCTCATCAAGAGCATACTAGAACCATTCCATTTGAGCTATTCACATCACCTTTTGAGTGAATTATCTTGGGATTCTTTCACCATTTCTTTCAAGTTTTCAAGTTGTAAGAAGAGCTCAATATTGGGGGTCTAAGAGCCCTCCTTTGGAGGAAGAAGGGACCCAAAGTCTCCCTTTATCCTTGGTGTTTCTTTTCACTAATACAATCCTTTCCATTGGTGACATGAGTCTTGTTTGTTTGTTGTTCTTATACCCTTTTGCACTATAGTTTAAATTGTTTTTATCATTCCTAGTTTAATTCTTAGCTTATTCTTCTAACCCTTTCCTTTATTGTTGTCTTGCCTAGCTAACCCAACTAAGCTTGTAAGCACCTCTGTTTTGCTCATCTAGGTGACAAAAGAGGCACAACACTCTCTATTGTCCGGTAAACTGAGGTCTGGAGGCATATTGATTTCTCTTCCTAGTAGTCAAGCTGACCATGATCCAATTCTATTCTTGGATAAATTGAGTACTCATCTGATCTATCTTCTAATTTAAAAGGGAAATTGGATCAAAATCACTGCTACTGGAAGTCTTAGTCTTTGCTTCTACCTTGACATGAGGATATTGGAAAGTATCTAACTTTGAGTCAAGGATATTTTCTTCAATCTCTGCACTGTACTCTTTGGATTGTGCCAAAGAAGTGGGTTTCTAGTCCTTGAGAATAAAGAAAAATTTCCCATCAAATGCATTCACATAAAGGATATGAGATGCTACAGTTGTAGGATGCAAATTTGTCAGGATCTGACTATATAATCTATCAAATATGGTGTCAAATTCACTCACTATCTCATTCTCCTTTTTCTCTATCTGATTGAATTGAGCTACAAGCATCCCATTGTATTTCTTTGTTTTCCATATGCTCTTGAATAACTTGGAAAAATCCTGATAAGATGCCAAATGATTTTTAGGTAGCCCTCTAAACCACCTCTGGGCATCTTCAGTCAAAGATGAGGCTAGTAGTCTCATGGCTACGTCCTCATTTTCCACTTCTACATTTTCCATGTCTTGGCCTACGACATAAAGATGATCGTTTGCAATGATGACATTGTTTCCTGGGAACTTTGGAAACCATTTGTGAGACTCTTTTCACATTGTGTTGGGGTATCCAGAGATGGTGGCCATGTTAAGGGGTTTGTAAAGGTACTTTTCCCAAGGGTGAGACCTTGGGGAAAATGGGTTTTAAAAATGTGCAACAAGTGTATGTATGTGGGTTGTCTAGCATACAACAAGCGTATGTACACGGGCAGTAGTGCAACATAGTGCGTACATGCTCCAAAAAATGTTTTTTTAAAAGGATTTCCTCAGCAGTGAATTGGAAAATTATGTAAGCAGAAGGGTCAATGCCATGTATGCATGAGTAAGACATTTTAGGGCTATAACACAATGGGAGACTTGAGGGGAGGCCTTCTTCGGTAAACCTTAGAAGGTTTTAACCTCCATGGGTGAAAAGGATTAAGGGAATAAGGGTTATGGGAAGGTGGAGTCACCAGATGATATTCAAGAAGATCTCATCAAACGTGAAAAGGGAACATCCTTTAGGTGGAGTTGTTGGGAAATCTAGGGAAGACGCTTTGGGATAGCTTGCCAAAGTGTCGTTAGGGTTCGTAAAAGGATTCAAAATCCTCCCCGAAAATGGTGCCAAAATGTTATCGCACAAGTTGTAGGTTGGAAAAATCCCAACTCGACCACCAAATGGTTACGACTAAGAGAACACCTACCCACTGTCACCTTAGGCAGGTATTCCCATGACTTTAGAGATGAAAGAATCACCTTAAGGGGGGAATCCTGAGTCACCCTAGGGGGAAATGAGATGAAAAGTGGAATGATGGAAGTGTATCCCCCAAATATCAATATAATAAGCACATAAAGGCTTGAGAAAGAGTATTGGTGATAGCCAAAGGTTTCCAAGAGGTAAGAGTACATGTAAAGAGTGATGTACCTTCCCGGGACACAAGAACAAGCCAAGTATATGCATATAATGTTAGGTGGAAAATAAATATAAGCTTGATGTCTCTAATTGAATCAATAAAAAATGATGTAATATATCAACAACAAAATATAATGATACCTACAAAATAAAGTTTCTCAAAGCTTAGTGAAAGGTACAATAGACAAGTTAGCAAATTGACTAGTTTAGCTTAAGAAGATAGCATAAAACTTTAGCAAAAATGTAAGGTTGTTGTAAATGAGTTATGCAGAAGTAATTATCATCCTTATGGCTGTAATTTTTTTTATTAGAGCATATAACTCAGCCACCAAAAATCACAAGTAATCCACCCAAAAAGTGCGCTAGGGTTAGGAGAAAATAGGGGCAAACTTCTAGCAATTTTTCACAGTTGAGTTAGGAGTTATTTGAAGATTTGATTTAGGGTTTTGTAGCCCTAATGGATGTAGATGAAATTTTATAACATCAAAAAAAAACACTTAGAAAATTGAGATGCCCTAGTGGGTCAACCAAGCGTATAAAGCATATAATTGATTCCAAGTTAAACAATCTCAAAAGAATGATTGTTCATGTTTATCGAGGAAAGTTTTTTATATCTCCAATGAAAAATTCAGATTAGTGCCTTTAATATTTTGGTGAATGGAGTATTTAAACACAAGTTGGATAAAAAATGTCCCTAGCGGTGTAAATCCTCTTACTCCCTAGGGTATGCAGATCAAACTAGGGTAAAATCTAGGAGGGTACACACACTCATATTCCTCCTAGCAACCCTTGCAAAATGACTGTTGGTTACTACTATGTTGCTCTCCCTTAGGCTGACCCAGGTTCAGATCTGAACAAGCTTCCAACAAATCCTCTAAATCTATCGACCCTCCTGGTTAACCATAAGTAAACACAACACACAAAGTGTACTGCACAGTCTCACTCGAGATAGTTCTATGGGTGGCTACAACACTCAGGTGCTTGCAATTTGGGAATGAGTGGGGATATGAGATTATACTTTGGGATATTCATTCATTTACTATTTCATACATCTATATTTAGTATACTGTCATTCCTTATCCATGAATGCAAATCAACAGGTCTAACTACTTCATCAAGAAATTTGTCTAAGAGTTTACCATTAACATAAAATAAATAAACAATAAACAATTCACACAACACATGATCTACCGTGGTTCACACCCTCCTGGGCTACGTCCATAAAGATTTGGATCTTGCACTCTTTTATTATATTTCTACAAGATATCATGCCACGCTCACTACAATATATGGTCTTACAATCACCGCAGGCTCCTCAATCCCTGTAAGGTTGACTAGATCGCACCAGACTCCTCATCCTGTGATCTAACCCTTAGGATCGAGTTGCTCGACTCTCCTATAGCTCAACAACTTACCAAAATTTACAGTTCTTACAATTTTGTATTCTGAACCCCCTATCTAGACCTCCTAGGTACTTACTTATACCTATTCTTGGATTATTGGCCATTAAAATATCTTACCAAAACCCTAACCCCAATGTAGTTAGGTTTCCTTGCATGCGTGCCTTTCATGCTTTCCTGACACATACTACTTTTCCTTCCAGCTGTATTTCTCCCACTTCGTGCTTTTCTCTCCAAAAATAGCCTTTTCCCCAAAATGGGCATGCGCCCAATAGGCCCACAACACTAACATGTGGCTCGTCCCAAGCCACCTAGGCTTTGCATGCTCCCTCAAAAGCCTCTACTAGACTATGGATCTTATATGCAAGTTCCCTTCCTCATGTTTGTACTTGTGAGGCCTTTTCTGTGATCACTTTTACTACTTGCATTGTGATCTCCTCCTGTATCATTGATGTGTAATCTTCCTACACTTTCACCATGTTACCCTTTTCCTCTTCCAATTGCGCGATCATTTGCGCTACTTGGTCTTGAAGAGGTTCCATCTGCGCCTCTCTTCCCTGATTTTGTGCCTACGCTCCTATCAATTTTGCTTGCAACTTCTTCATGTATTGTGTTCCCTTGAGGCATTTGCTAATAGTCATTATTTTCTGCCTTTGCTTGAGGTCTTGTATGGATGTGCTTATCTTTCCTTCTTCCTGGTCCCACTGCTGGACCTGTTGATCTTCCTCCAATACTATCCATAGTTGTGCTGCCCTATCAAACAAGTCCCTAGCAACGCTGACTTATCTTTCCATTTCACTCATTCATCCTGCAACTTCTTGTCTTCTTTTTTATTTCACCTCTGGGGGAGTTGTAGGAATGCTTTTTTCCTTGAGGTTCTCTATCTCATGTCGGTATTGATCAATTTTTTGCACAATGTGGTCGATCTTCT
>SNQJ01S0198825.1:9763-20539 GCA_010110895.2 Picea sitchensis
CATACAAAAATGCTCATAATAATGTTACAATACACAATGAGGGTGTCTATATCTCGTTTCCCTCTTGCGCTCTCAAACAGTCTAATCTAGAATTTAATTTCTATCTACCTGCATTAACTATCTTAAATGCCTCCTACCTGCTAATGACGAGAGAGAACTGCTCAAGGTCCGATTACATCACACAAGTGCGCTTCATTAAATTGCTACATTTATGTTCGCGCAACAATCCCAAGGTAAACTTCAAAATTTGTGCTGGCGCTTGCCCAACTGTCTCTTGCCTTCTGCGCTGGCTCGCTTGACGTGGGAGATTCTCCTACATCATACTCCCTTGCTTGAAAAATTTCATGGGATCCTGTCCATGAGCTCCTCCATGGTATGTCCATGCTTCTGTATCTCCGCTTCATTCTCCCAGCTGGCATCTTCAACTGGATGGCCCTTCCACTTGACCAAATACTCAAAGTATTGCTTTCGCCTGGTCCTCTTGCCAATTCTTTTATCCAGTATGCGCTCCATCTGTGGCTTTTCTGCAACTGGCATTTTCTTTCGCCACTGAACCTCTGACTGTTCTTTTTTTTCTCCTGCTTCCTCAGNCAAAGAAATTTCGATCCCATCGGGTAATTCAATCTCATAAGCATTTTCTCCAATTTTCTTCAAGACCCTACATGGTCCGATTTTCTTCATCTTCAATTTATTATACGTTCCTCTCGGGAACCTTTCCTTTCTCAGATGTGCCAGAACTAGATCACCAACCTCGAACTGAAGTTGTCTTCTATGTTGATCTGCTCTGCGCTTATACTCCTGGATTGAATTCTGCAACCGCTCCTTCACTCGGCTGTGAAGTTCCTTCATTGCCTCTACGAATTCTTCTGCACTAGCGCTCCTAGTTGCATTCTATTCTGAATCCCTCAATTCAGAAATTCCCCTCGGCTGTATGCCATAAACAATATGAAATGGACTTTGCCCTGTGCTCCTGTTGACTGAGTTGTTATATGCAAACTCTGCCTGCGACAATATATTGTCCCAACTGCTGTGGTGCTCTATCACCAATCTTCTCAGCAAATCTCCCAGACTTCTGTTTACCACTTCTGTCTGTCCATCTGTCTGAGGATGATAAGCTGAACTAAATGACAAGTTAGTTCCCTGCTTCTTCCATAAGGTTCTCCAGAAATTCCCTATGAAATTTGTATCTATGTCCGAAACTATGCTCCTTGGCAAGCCGTGAAGTCGAATGACTTCTTTGAAAAACAGGTTCACGATGTGAGTCGCGTCACTGGTTTTCTGACATGGGATAAAGTGTGCCATATTGGAAAATCTATCCACCACCACAAAGATCGAATCAAATCCTCTTGTGTCCTTGGCAACCCCAATATGAAATCCATGCTAATTTCATCCCACGGCTTCGCTGGTATGGGCAATGGTTGATAGAACCCTGCATTATGTTTCCTCCCCTTCGAATGTTGGCAAATTCTACACTTGTCTACAAATCTATTGACCTCTGATCGCATCCCTGGCCAAAAGTTTGATTCGCTCATATTTGTGAATGTTTTTTCATGACCAAAGTGTCCGACCAATCCTCCACTGTGTTTCTCCTTCAACAGATTCTCCCTCATGGAGCATTTTGGAATACACAGTTGATTGCCTCTGAACAACAATCCTTCCTGGATCATGTATTCTATCCATGGGCTTCTGTCTCTGAGAACTAGATTCTCAGCTGCTTCATACGCTTCCTTAAAGTCTAGGTCATCTGCGTACATGTCCCTGAGATCATCAAAACCCAATGTTTTTACTTTGAACTCCTGCAACAACAAACACTTCCTGCTCAAAGAATCAACAACTTTGTTAGCAGTACCATAAATATGTTTAATCACAAAAGTGAAAATTTTCATATACTCAACCCATTTGACATGTTTCTGATTCAACTTTTCCTGTTGAGTCACAAACTGCAATGCATGGTTATCAATTTACAAGACAAACTCCTTCGGGATCAAGTAATGCCTCCACTTGTTCAGTGCCTGTATGATAGCATAAAATTCCTTATCATAAGTGGAATATTTCATCTTTGCTTCATTCATCTTCTCGTTGAAATACACTATCGGCCTGTCTTCTTGACTTAAGACTGCCCCGATTGCAAACCCGCTTGCATCGCATTTCACTTGAAATGTTTTTCGGAAATTCGACAACACTAGAACAGGTTGTTCCGCGATCTTCCTCTTCAACAAATTAAAAATATTCTCATCCTCTTCTGTCCAGTGAAAAGATTTATGCCTTTTCTTCACTGTATCCATCATTGTTGCACTAATTCCACTGAATTTCCTAATGAATTTTCGGTAGAAACTAGCCAATCCATGAAAACTTCTCACCTCAAAGATATTTTTCGGTGATGGCCAATTTTTGATTACCTCCACTTTTTCTGGATCCATCCTCATCTCATTTTCCAAAATGACAAACCCCAAGTAGATGAGTTCTGTCTTCATGAATGAGGACTTCTTCATGTTTATCAACAACTTCTCCTTCTGCAATTTCTGCATCAGTGTAGCCAAATGCTTCAGATGCTC
This sequence comes from Picea sitchensis, assembly GCA_010110895.2. NCBI lineage: Eukaryota > Viridiplantae > Streptophyta > Pinopsida > Pinales > Pinaceae > Picea > Picea sitchensis. Next base: position 12,319 of record SNQJ01S0198825.1, read on the forward strand.
CGTTGTTGTTTTACTGAAAACCAGTATGTCATCCAAATACACAATGACAAATTTCCCAATGAAATCCTTCAGGACTTCATTCATCAAACTCATGAAGGTACTTGGCGCATTTGTTAATCCAAATGGCATAACAAGCCATTCATACAACCCTTCGTTTGTTTTGAATGTTGTCTTCCATTCATCACCTTCTCTCATGCGAATCTGGTGATATCCACTCCTCAAGTCAATCTTCAAAAAAACAATTTCTCCACTTAAACAATCCATCAGATCATCCATCCTTGGCAATGGAAATATGTACCTGATAGTTATCTTATTAATCACCCTTGAATCAATACTCATCCTCCAGCCTCCGTCTTTCTTCGGACTGAGTACTGTTGGAACAACACATGGACTCAAGCTTTCTCTGACCAAACCTTTGTCCAACAAATCCTGGACTTGTCTTTTAACCTCTTCATTCTCCCGCGGCGTCAATCTGTAAGCGGATTTGTTTGGTAAACTTGCTCCTGGTATGAGATCAATGTGATGAATCACACTCCTGATTGGTGGCAACGAACGAGGTAATTCATCCACTACTATATCAACGAACTCTTCCAGCAGTTCTTGAACTTCTTCTGGCAAATCATCCACTCTTGTGCTAGTCAGAACAATCTTCGGTTTTCTGACCATAATGAACTATGGATCCTCCTTCTTCTTAACCCTGGTAAGGAGTTCCTTCCCACTCATGAGAAGTATTGTGTTTCTTACTTCCGGTTTCACCTCCTTATCTTTGATTGGAAGCAACATGTGTGTCCTCCCATTCTTTTCCAGGGTGTATGTGTTCATTCGCCCATCATGAATCACATTTCTGTCATACTTCCATGGTCTACCCAGCAATAGATGACAAACATCCATAGGAATGACATCACATAATATCTTATCATTATATCCTCCTATCTTAAATTCAACTAAACATTGTTTGGTGACATTTACCTAATGTCCTTTTTGTAGCCATGAAACTTTATATGGACTTGGATGATCAGCCGTCTCCAGCTCTATCTTTTCCACCATATCGGTTGAAATGAGATTGTCCGTGCTACCACTGTCCACAATGACCTTGCATACCCAATCCTTGGTCTTGCAAGTTGTTCTGAAAAGTCCGTTCCTTTGGACTGAACTTTCCACCTCCTTTTCGGGTGTCAAAAGAAATTTTCGCATCATCAACGATCTCCCGCCTTCGGCGTCTTCTCCCTCAACATATCGCCTTTGTGCCTCGGCGATGTGAGTTTCTCCAGTTTCTTTCTTTTTCTCTGGACACTCGAATGACGTGTGCCCATTTTTGCCACATGTGAAGCATGTTATTACTCCACCTCTTCCCCTTCCTCTACCTCTAGTATGAGGAAAAGTGTTGTTGTCAGCATAATCTCCTCTCTGCTCATTATGTCGTCCTCTCTGTTCAGTATATCACCCTCGTTGTGAGCTTCCACCTCTCTCTGTCCGTGTCTGAGGTTTCTTCCAGTCGTCCCTGGGCTTCTGGGTTCTTTCCTGGGCAACTGATTTGACTCTAGGTTGACTCCTGCCTCTGCCCCTCTGACTCTGCTTTCAGCTCAGCTTCTCTTCAGCTTTCAGAGCCATCTGATAAGCATCTTCCACCATTCAGATGGTCACCATAATCATTTCATCCTAAATCTCATATCTCAGGCCATTCATATACCTGGCCACTTTTTCGTCATTGCTTTCGCGATGACCTTCCCTGATATTGAACCTGTAAAACTCTTCAGTATATTCCTTCACTCACATCAACTTCTGTCTTAGGTTCTGCATCCTCCTGAACAGAGAAATTTGATAGCCCCTGGGAATGAATTTTTCCTTCATCTTTGCAATCATCCTGTCCCAGCTCTTAATTTTCTGGTTTCCTTGGCAACGCCTATCCGCTTGTAGTTCATCCCACCACAAGGTTGCATGTCCTTTTAATCTCATGACGACATGCTTGACCTTCTTGTCCTCTTCGATATATTCATAGTCAAAATAGGTGTCCAGATCTCTAATCCAGTCTAGAAGCTCTTCTACATCCATATTTCCCTCATAAACTGGAATGTCCATCTTTGCCTTTGCACCCATTCTTGCAACAGATTTAAGCAAGCATTCATTTGTTGCATCTTCTGTTGTGACTTCTTCTTCTCCATGTCTAGCATCATCTTCATTTTCAGATTCACTGATATCTCCTACATCAGCTGTGCGCCTTTGTCTTATCTCCATGTCCACAAGTCTAGCGCGTATGTTATGCACATCTCTTTCTACTTCTGGATTCTGTACCTCTCTACCCCTTCCTCTGGGCGTTTCCCTTTCCTCCTCTGGATCGGGTGATTGTCTATCTCTTCTTCTCGACGACATGGTGAATCTTCCTTTTCCCCGCTACAGAAAGAAAAGAAGCTTTTATGTGCTCTGATACCACTTGACGCAGGCGCACTCGCAAGCACGTCTGCTCACAACACCTTTCTTTCCCTATGGCCTGAAGAACTCTTAATTAGCTCTTCTATTCCCTATCGGGATATCTGCACCCAAAAAATTCTCTCTCGGGATCTCCCTTTTTACTTATTGGGAGATCAGAATTCGCGGAATTGCGAGGTCAATGGTCGAGCGTTGGTTCCACGAATCCCCGATACCCGATATAAGTCAACGCTGACCCTTCCCTTCTCCTGTCGGGACTTATCCTATCGCAGTTTCGACACTCGCTATGTCGAGAAACTCGGTTCTTCGACTCCCGAGTCCCGATACGCCGAACCTCCGATGCGCTTGTGAGTTGACCTTTCAACAATCCCTTTACTCCATCGACATTTCAGAGTTCGCAAGATCGCGAATCCTAATGCCTATATTTCGAGCCTTCTCCTTCCCTGATTTTTCAAAAGGATGTGCTACCTGTCCACCTACCGATGCTTGTGGCCCCACACTATTCCTTTGGACTGTCAAGATATCACGTTTCGCGATTCCAAATTGCAAGAGTTTCCTGTCCTCAAGACCTCCGATACTCCGAACCCCGACTTCGTCAAGTCTTCCGACACACGTCCCAACTGATGGAAGGTTTAGACCGAACCTTGGAATTCACCAAGCACAAAGTCAAACCATTCACCTATATGAGCCTCAATGACCGAATCCCCGGTTGAGTGATCACATGACACATGTCCTTCTTGAGATCCACGGCTATGATCCCCTCGCCGTTTCAGAACTGAAAAGGTCTCGAGCTCTTGACTTCTGAACCCCCGAGATATTGATGACTCCTGGTTCCTGCCACCTATCCCAACAGATGGGCGGTTCTGAGCTCATCGAGATTTCCATAATGGATTTTCCGATTTCTGTTCCACGGGATCCCTGATTTCCCGAACTCCGATGCCTCAATATCCCAATGCTTCTCGGGGTTTCCACTCTACTCACGAGGATTTAAACCCTGCGCAGCTCCTGTCAAACAGACGGTTGACGGGTAACTGGTTGATGATCCAATGGATCACAATCCCTAGAGCTTGATCTCTGAACGCAGCCGTAACCTCCCCACTTCTGTACCAGATCGGACGGCTGGTGGGATTTCACAATCCTCTCCACAAGATCCTGACCGTCTGTCTTCTCCTCCTCGATACGTTCATGAAGTGAACCAAGGACTCCTTCCCAGACTTAATCACCTGTGAAACAGAACTCCATTGCCTTGAGTCACTCGATACGCTCCAACTCCTTTTGCTACCTTCAATAGCTTCAAAGGATTTATCCCTCCTAAGATTTCTCACGACTCTGAGTCTTAGAGAATATTCTTGCACGCATTCCTTGCAACAACTCTAAGACACTTCCAAGTGCTGAATACCTTCGAATTTGCGCACTCCTACAGCAGCAGTCTCTCACACCTTACTCAGGTTCACAACCCTGAGACTTTTCTTCACCTACACACTCCTTGCACGGCTCCTGTGCCCAACTGCACTTCTGCGGAGTTGAGAACAATTGCCACCTATCTGAACCCTCTGTCAATGCAGTCCTTACGGACACTTCGACTGCACTCCTTGCAGGAATTCTTGATCATATAGAGAAACAATTGAAACTCATTCCCTCTTCCTTTCAGACTTCACTTAGAACATGAAATCATATACACAACATATCAAAGCAAATGTATAACAGGAAGTAAACATTCATGAGCATAACATCAATACACAAAGAACAACACAAACCATGAATTTGAATCAAAGCTTTCTATTAATCCAAATGTCTGTACATGGATGTTCTTACACAGTTCTCTGCTTCTCTCCTGTGTTCTTCATAGACAAATGCTCATAATAATGTTACAATACACAATGAGGGTGTCTATATCCCGTTTCCCTCTTGCACTCTGAAACAGTCTAATCTAGAATTTAATTTCTATCTACCTGCATTAACTATCTTAAATTCCTCCTACCTGCTAAGGACGAGAGTGAGCTGCTCAAGGTCCGATTACATCACACAAGTGCGCTTCATTAAATTGTTACATTTATGTTCGTGCAACAATCCCAAGGTAAACTTCAAAATTTGTGTTGGCACTTGCCCAATTGTCTCTTGCCTTCTGTGCTGGCCCGCTTGACGTGGGAGATGCTCCTGCATCATAGTACTTAGAAAGTTACCATGCAGTAAGAAGATATGTACATAGTGTATTATAGTAGAAGTAAAGGATATAAAATGAGAAAAACAAATAAAAAGAAGAAAAAAAAGAAAAGCCACAAAAAGTAAAAAGAGGATAAAAATAAAAATAGATCGACACACATGGAGAGTTTTGATAGAATAGACCGGTTCGAATTAACAATGCGTTGCAGAAAAGCCAACGATTGAAAAAACTGCACACATAAGAGCGGTCAAACGGGTAAAAATGTACAATGCGCAAGGAACATAGAAAAAATAGAAAAGTGACAACTGTCAGTGAAGAACAATTGTCATTTCGTCGTCCTGCTATAAAGTCAAAAAAAGGGGGCAACATGACCCATTGTGTTGTTTGCTAAGGAAAATAACTTAGAGACGAGTGGAAGAGAAATAGAGTGTGTATTTGCGCTACCATCTGTCGAGTTAAGATATTGTAGTTCAGATTTCACCACCATCACACCTTCGAGGGTTGGAGCACCAAGAAGAACCAGATGAAACACACAAAGTAGCACATGGGTACCACAAACCAGAACCAACGAGATGCCCACAGTGGTGGATGTGGAAGAAATACACACATCGGAGTACAAGCATACCACATTGCATGTGGAGGAGGAGCTGGAACCTGCACAGGATACCGAGTAGATGAAAGAGGACGTCGAATGAACAAAATCTGACGCGTCCAGGGAAAAAGGGTCGGAGCAAGAAGAACCAGCCATGGGTTCCATGCAACAGAGCCTAGAGCCAAAACTAGAGCATGCAACGGAGAAAGAGGTTGTACCAGAGGGTGGGGTATCATCCCCACAAGGGAAGAATAAGGTGCAAGCAGATAATAGGTCACAGGGCTTACAATGCGTCCAGGCAGAATTTTCTATAGTGATTCCAAAAATCCCCAAGGAAGTGAAGACCGAAGATAACATGGTAGGAGGAGTCAAGGGCCTCAAATATTCTAACCATGATGTCTTTTACACCATAAAGTTCCCAGATTTTGCAGCAAAGAACTACCTGGAGAGGCGGGGAGAGGGCCCATCAAGCGCGCCACTGTTGGAGCCTACACAGTGGATCCTGGGACTATACAACACCGACATCATGAAGATGTTATACATACCTTAATTTGAGTGCGGAAAACGCATAAACAAATGTGTCAAAAAGATGTTATAAAGGGTGCAAAAAGGCATGTTTTGGATGGATAGGATAGTGTCGATCAATGTTGACCTCATCGTAGCGATTACAGGGCTACCCACGGATGGGGAAAAACCAGAACAATACCTCAAAGACAAAACTAAGGAGAAATCCATTTCAGATGAGATCAAAGTGAAGTGTGGCATAAAAATGGGTAATAGAGGTATCAAGATCAGTGACATCAATGATCCTGCGACACGATTTGCAACAAGACTGCTAGGTTGCAAACTAATGCACAAGTGTCGAAAATAAAAAGTTCCCGTAGGAGTAGTAATAGTTGTGGCGTGGTGTGCAAAGGGGAGACCATTGATATTGGCGCCTTACCTACTGAATTCATTCCTTGAACACTGCAAGGACGCACAAGACTGGGGCTTTGAGTTCCACTAATTGTGGTTACTCATCCTCATTTCACTGGTGGGGTGGAAGGAACCTACATACATGATGTTCCTGCCAAGGACATGCAAATGTGGTGCAACACACTACACATCGCTGCGAAGAACACTAGATCCTAGGGAAAATAAAGTAAACAAGGATATGTTCTCTCAGTACTTAATGGAGATCCAGAATAGCTTGGCAGATACATGGACGATCTCCCAAGAGACTGGCCAGGAGTTTGGACATATAGAAAACTTCTAGGCATCACACCACAACATGTGGGTACAAGCAAAGAAAGATCTAGCTAAGGATTGGTTGCAGATGGAATACTGTGTGACGATGCAAGACATCTAGATGGAGGTCCATGAATGGCCCGAGGAGTGGAGAGTTCCAACAATCCCAAAGATGGTGCTAGGGGCACAAATAAGGACGTGGGACAAAATAGTCCATGTGCAGTAGACATGCACAAATGGAACAAGCAAGAAAAGGAATGACACACAGGGCCAAGAAGGGGGAACCACTCCCACATAGAAGAAAATTAGGACAAAGAAGAAGTCACAGCATGCTACTACACAAGGACCATCGCAGACAGCGTAGGCACTAGGAGGAGCGACATAATAGGTGCATGTAGAAGAAGTGCAGATCAAGGCAAATGAAATAGATATGGAAATAGAAGTAGGGAAAGATATAGCCACATATGCACAGATTCTAGAAACATTTGAGCCATCAGACGCCCAAAAGAAGAGAGAAATGGAGCAAGCAAGTGGTTCCAGGAAAAAGGAAAAGGCCCATAGGAAAAAAATGGAAACATCACTAACAACAAATGATGTGGAGTTAATAGCCATGACATTAGAAGATCGACTGTCAGAAGTATGGGAAAATGTGGAGAATCATCGAGCTTCAATTATGGAGAAATTACAGGAGGTAAAAACTGCACTGTAGTAGTTGAGGATCAAGGCAGAACAACAACAAAAGGAGAAACCGACGTCAAGAAGAGAAGGATAACCTATCAGTAAATAGTACAAATCATAGCGCAGGGAAGTGCTAACTTTATCATAACACCAGATATGTTGTTTATTGATGAGGAAACAACATAGAATCCCATGAAGGATATTGAAACATTGGACTTGGCATTTCCCAAGATACCAAGACAAGTGTTGTATAAGTTACAAGTTAGTGTCATGCAGGAGATTCAGTCTAGATAAAGGTCTGATGTGACGAATATACAAATAGCATAGGAAAAAAATATGGTACTGAAGGAAGCCATCAACCAGGAAGGGAAGAAGAAAGAGATAGCACAGAAAAAAGTGGACGAGATGGAGACCCAGATAAGCATAATATTTCATCCATCTCATATGCCATAGCATTAGAGGAAGTATCTTCAGAGGAGAAGATAACAAATATATCACAAACTCCACAACAATATAAAGAGTAGATAAAGGAACTGGAGGAGGGTGCAATACCTACTACTCATCCAACAGTCCAAGTGAAAATAGAGAAAGACGCAAAAAAAATTGCAATAAACATCATGCATAAAATACATAGAGTGGAGGAGCTGCTGGAGAAGAGAGACCAATTGTGGACATAGATTCTAGAGGATGGAAGCTTGCAAGAGCTTCAAGGGTAGGAGGAAAAACTACATGTATCCATGGCATATTTCAAGCAATGATAGAGGACAATGTCACTACTAGAGAAGATCAAAACTGTCGTAGAGATGAAAAAATTACAAGTAGAGGAAAAGGAAGTACTAGCGCAGAAGATGACGCGACAGGATCAGTTGGATCCCCTGCAAGAAAAGGAACAAATGGTCTTTGAGATCAACGCATAAAAATTGAACATACCACGCATCATAGTGGAAGGAGGAGAGTTGCTACAAAACCCAATCACCATAGAGCTCATGGAAGAGATGGCCAAAAGGAGAAACCAAGATTAGGCGAAATGAAAGAGAATCACCGAGTGTTGGAAATACTAATACAACTGAGAGGGGGGGGTCAATCAGTTGTTTATAAGATTAAACAATTTTACACCTTCTTAACAATTATTA
>SNQJ01S0198828.1:0-10461 GCA_010110895.2 Picea sitchensis
TGGGCCCCGTTTGGGTAAGTGAGTACATCAACTTCCCGGGGTCGTAACTTTTGCATACAATCTCCGTTTTAGGCATGTGATAGCTCGTTGGAAAGGTATCGTCGAGGAGATTCATTTTGGGTGCTCAATAATTCCTTTGGATATCATTGAGAACCTCGATCTCGAAAAACCTTCATTTGGATCTTCAAAATGGCCCCGGAAGTTAAAACCTGCTAAAAATAGTAAATTGCCAAAATTGCCAGAAAACTGTTTTGAGCCATTTGGAAAAGGTGGGTGGCCACCGATATCCACCTGGATCACCTCACCAATGGTTTACCCCAGAAATCAGCATGAATTTTCAACACATCATCAAACAGTTCCTGAATTTTTGTATCTTCTTGAGTTAGTTAGCTAAATTTAAAACTGTCACATCCTGCTCTTTAATGACAAGATCGTATGTAATTTTTGATTATAAATACTTCAAAATTTGAAGTACCAAGGGTTTATCTTTACACCCTGTAATCCAGAAAGACTGTGATTTTTATTAAGAGATCTTCCAGTAATACAAAGGGACGTTTCACAGGATTCTCGCGTGTTATTAATTGGTGATGTTTTCTTTTCTATATTAAATGTTTTTCTCTCTCTCAGTTGTCATATTGTTTTCTAATCTAATATTTTAAAGTAGCGCATGTTTCAAGATTTATCTTTGTATACCCTGTTTCTGGCTTTGAAAGATCTTAATGTTTATCTTTATGATATTACAGTGAATAAATTCTTAAATGCTTCTTTACTTTAATTGATATTCTCATCTTTTCTGCTATTCATCATTTTACTGCTAAAGAATCCAATGAATGCATTATCTTGACCTGTGAAAAGAATATTTTTATTTCTGTTTATATTTTTATCTTTATAATACAAACCCCATAGCCCAACGGAGGCGAAAACCCTTTTCAGCTAACTTAAGAAAAACAACAACAAACCTTTCCAATCTTATTTTGTTTAACTAGCCTAATATCTTAAAGTTAAAACATAGCCAAATCATATAGAGAGATCCCTCTCTGAAGATGGTAGGGCTATATTCCAGTTTCGAAGTGGTTGGATAAAGTTACCTCTTGTAAATTTCTTTTACTCTGACAATCTCTGGGAATTTACAGAGCGTTAACAAGATTCTTTGTGTGTTTATGTGTTTATGAATGAATGTCATCTCTGTGTTATTTTATGTTGTAGATGTGTGTTAGGTTCCATCTGCAGGTGAATGATAGAATTCCTTATCTATCTGTTGATTTTGTTGATTTTCAGTCTGGTTCTTTGTGGCTTCATGCAAGAGGTTGCATGACAGAATACTGAGGGTTCTGAAGGCCAGTGCATGAGTGAAATTCTGAGTTATGCGGAATTCAGGCAGAGACGTGCTAGGAGGGTGCACCAGAGGAATCATAGGCTCAAGGGAGAAGCCTCAAGGTTTCTGAACACCTTAGAGGTGAGACTATGCAGAGGAGGGCACAGAGAGAAGACGAAATCACTGAAGGTTTTGTAAATCTCTGCCAGGAGGGCATTGAGCGAGTGCATAGAGTGCACCGAATGAACTCTATTTTGAGTTCTGAGATAAGGGAAGTTTCACAGGGAAGACACTCACAAGGTTACTGAACACTCTGTAGGATCAACAAGGAGTGTTTGAGCATAAGTTTCCAAAGGACACTTATATCCCTTCAAGGAGAGAAAGGGACAAAGATCATTGAGGTCCAAGAAGTTGTAGCTCAAGGAGGACAAAGACCTGTGCAAGGAGTGCACCAGGTTGACACTCGAGTGAAGTGTTGATAGATATCCATTTGAAGACTCGTCAATCATAGGGAGTGTGCAGAGGTGCGAACTTATTTCAATTTATTAAGCACAAAAGGAAGAGATCTTTTACGCACAATGTTCCAACAGGAGGAGTGAGAGAGGGCAGAATACTTTGAGGTCCAAGCCGCAGGAAAGATAAGAGGAGATAGCACCATTTCGTGCAAGGGTGCTGCAAGAGGTTGCAGATATTGAAGAAACCTTCGAGGTTTCTGAGTTGACAAAGCTCAGGAGGGGAAGCGCTTCTATAATTCATACGAGACCCAAAGGAATCGGGCTTGCAAGAGAAGCATTGAAGGTCGAGACCTTTGAAACTATGAAAACCTTCTAAGTCTAGAAGAAAGGAGGAAGTTCAAGAGGAAGGAGCACAATCGCCGTTGGATCAACTGCAGAAGATTTGATTTGTACGTCAAGTCTACATCCAGATAGCAGGAGAAGCACATGCACATGGAATATAACCTCTGAATCATCATATCTGAGTGCGAAGGACCGATAGCCATCGGATCCGGAAGAAGGTGCATGGGGGTTAAACCCTTTGATGCGCACACAACATAGAGGATTGGATATCTGGAATCGAGAGTTGCAGGAGCAGAGGAGGCTGCACTCCATAACCTCGATATGTGAAATCCCAAATTTGTGAAGAGGAAATCAAGCCATCCGTTGTGGAGGATAGGTGGCAAAGATCCATAAACCATCAGGGTTTCAGAGCTTGGGAGTATAAGCGTGGAGAGGAGCGAGGATTCACGATCGCTGATATCACGAAATCATTCCAACCATTGCATTTGGAGTGACAGGTGGCGGAGATCCACAACCATCAAAGATTTAGACACTAGGATAGCGAAAGTGAAGGTTGGAGCAATTACCCGGGGAGCTAGGATGCGAAATGATCCTAGTCGTCCATCAAAGAGGACATGTGCCGAGAGGTTGGCATTTCGTTGACTCGCGACACAGAGGAAGTCAACGAAGGGAGTAGCGAGAACTCACAATATGTGAATTTTCGACGCGCTCGGGAGGTTTGGCCCCAGGTTATAGAGAAGGGGCACATGATCGAAGGATAACCGTGAGTTACCTCTAAGTGTGCAAGATTCGTGCACAGAGAAGGCTTGAAGCCCATGATTTTCCAAGGAAAGGTCGAAGACCCGGAAAATCGATTTCATTTGAAGGTTGCAGAGGGTGAGTGAAGGTCAAATTGGATCGAAATAAAGAAAGGAGTAGGTCCAAGTGCCTTTGCCAAAAGTTCAGAATCGAAGGTTGTCAAGACAAAGATGGACGGTCTAAATTCTCCATGGAGAACTCGTGAGATTGCGAGGACCATAGGATTGACAGGAGTTGCAAGATGGTTAGAGGCCAAAGAAACCCATCACCCAGGAGTCGAGGGTCAATGTGAGTCGTTGATCACAACTTACCCCATGCCATTGGATAATTTTGTGAATTTGGGGTTCGTAAGTTTGGAGGACAGGCCAAATTCTTGGTCGCTCCAAGTCCCGAGTCGCGAAGTGCAGGGAAAAATATCCAAGCCATTAGATCTTGGCCACGGGAGAACCGTTAGATCAAACCCCATGTGGTATCGCGTTTCGGGGGGTTCAAAGGTTGGGAAAAATTGCATTTGGATTGCAAAAGTCGCGAAGTGTTGAGCGCCGAGGGCTTGTGCAGACAGGTGGCACATCTCGTAAGGGGAGACAACATGGTTGACAGGTGGCGCAAACATACATCGCGCAGAAAAAAGGTTGAAGTGGGTGACAGGTGGCATACATGCGTCACTATGGAGGAGTCAACACCCTGTTGACTTATCGCGTTTCGAGGATTCGTAAGGGAGGAGCACGAGCGTTCAACACTCCAACTCGCGAAGTCACGAGTTGCGAGAGGTGCTAGAGTTAATCTCTAGCCAACGGTCACTTGTAAAGGCGCTAACGAAGAGGATCCATACCCGTATTACATCTCGGGTATCGGAGGTTTGGAGCAAGAGGAGTCGAGAGTCTTTGAGTCTCCAACTCGCGAGATGGAGAGTCACAAAGGGAGCTTGCGCTATGTCCTTGATGGTGATCACTTTTCCAAGGGGCTGAAGAGAGCAATGGCATTGTGTTGAAAGCGCCGAACTTGTGAGACCTGAAAATCCTTCGCGGTCTTAATCAAGGGTTTTTCTTAACTCTTGTCGTGGTTTAGAGAAGATCCTGCGCGGATCTCGGCCCAAGGGTCGGGGGTCTGCATCAGTTGTGGTATCAGAGCGGAATTTTGTCTGTATATTTTAGGAGAAAAGGATTGAGGGAGGAAATCTGATATCATCAGGTGGTATCAGAAAACCAGAGATTTATCTATGTGGTGATTGTTGAAAGGTGATGCGCAACAGTCAATAGACAGTCGGGTGGACTGTAGGAGATGCCGGAAGTGCTCTTAGTCACAGAGTGACAACAATGGACTTGCCAGGAGGGAAGGTAGGAGGATGAATATGGCTACTAAAAGCCATAGGAATGGTCAAGGCAAGGACCACCAACAGAAAGGAAAATCTGAAATGGACAAAGAACTCGCTGAGGCGAGGGAGAGATTGGAACAACTTGCATTAAATATGCAACAAAATGCAAGAACACGTTGGGTATACAAATGGCCCATGAAGAGGAAGGTGAAATGGTCGATTCAGAAATTGTTGGCCAGAAGATAACAAAGGCTGTTGAAAATGTGGCTGAGGTATGTTGAGGACCTCAGAGACACAGAAGAAGTGGTTCACAACTGTGAACCAGAAGCTGGGAGAAATCTCAGTGATGATGAGGAGAAGAGATCGTTGGAAGATCTCGTGAACTGCTAGGGAGGCAGTGAAGAAAGTTCAGATTTCCATATGGGCAATGAGATGGGATCGTTGGAGGATCTCATAGACTGCTAGGTGGGAAGGGAAGAAATCCCATATTTCTAGGCGGGCAAGGGAGAGCAGATGGGATTGTACAACAGTCTCATGAACTCAGAGGTGAGTTCGGATCAATGAGAGGAGTTGAGAAAGAAGGATTAGAGGAATCTTCAGATCATTGGAGGAATCTGGATATTCCTACCAAGCAGCCAAGACGAGGCCAGGGAAGATGTTGCGGGTACAACAACAAAAGGACAACCAACAGAGATTTCCAAAGAGAAAGAAGAAATGGAGTAGACATCAAAATCTGCCCCAGTAGAAGAAGAGCATGCAAATAAGATGCTCACTCCATGGGAGTTGGAGATAGAGATGTTGGAGGATTGAGCAAGTGCATAGAGTTCAAAGAAGGAACTCTATTTTGAGTTCTGAGATAAGGGAATTGTCGCAGGGAAGACACTCACATGGTTACTAAACACTCTGTAGGCTCAACAAGGAGTGTTTGAACATAAGTTTCCAAAGGGAACTTATATCCCTTCAAGGAGAGAAAGGGACAAAGACCATTCAGGTCCGAGCAATTGTAGCTCAAGGAGGACAAATACCTGTGCAAGGAGTGCACCAGGCTGACACTCGAGTGAAGTGTTGATAGACAACCGTCTGAAGACTCGTCAAGCACAGGGAGTGTGCATAGGTGCGAACTTATTTCAAGTTTTTAAGCACAGAAGGAAGAGCGCCTTTACGCACAACGTTCTAACAGGAAGGAGTGAGAGAGGGAGGAATACTTCGAGGTCCAAGCCGCAGGAAATACAAGAGGAGATAACACCATTTCGTGCAAGGGTCCTGCAAGAGGTCACAGAGATCGAAGAAACCTTCGAGGTTTCTAAGTTGACAAATACCAGGAGGGGAAGCGTTTCTATAATGCAGACGAGACCCAAAGGAATCAGGCTCGCAAAAGAAGCATCGAAGGCCGAGACCTTCGAAACTCTTAAAACCTTCTAAGTCTGGAAGAAAGGAGTAAGTTCAAGAGGAAGGAGCACAGTCGTCATTGGATCAACTATGAAAGATTTGATCTGGACTTCGATTCTATGTCCAGATAGTAGGAGAAGCACATGCACACGGAAGATCAGCTCTGAATCATCAGATCTGAGCGCGAGGGACCGATAGCCATCAGATTCAGAAGAAGGTGCATGGGGGTTAAACCCTTTGATAGTGCACACAACATAGAGGATTGAACATCAAGAATCGAGAGTTGGATGAGTAGAGGAGGCTTCACTCCATAACATCGATACATGAAATCCTGAATTCATGAAGAGGAAATCAAGCCGTCCGTTGTGGAGGATAGGTGGTGAAGATCCGAAAACCATCAGGGTTTCGGAGCTTGGGAGTATAAGCGTGGAGAGGAGCGAGGATTCGTGATTGCCGATATCGCGAAATCATTCCCACCGTTGGATTTGGAGTGAAAGGTGGTGGATATCCACAACCATCAGAGATTTAGACACTAGGACAAAGAAAGTGAAGACTGGAGCAATTACTCGGGGAGTTGGGATGCGAAATGATCCTAGTCATCCATCAAAGAGGACATGTGCCAAGAGGTTGGCATTTCACTGACTCGCGCACAGAGGAAGTCAATGAAGGGAGTAGAGAGAACTTGTGATAAGCGAAGTTTCGACACGCTTGGGAGGTTTGGCCCCAGGTTATAGAGAAGGGACACATGGTCAAAGGATAACCGTGAGTTACCTCTAAGTGTGCAAGTTTCATGCAAAGAGAAGGCTTGAAGCCTAGAATTCTCCAAGGAAAGGTCGAAGACCTGGACAATCGATTTCGTTTGAAGGTCGTAGAGGGAGAACAAAGGTCGAATTGGATCAAAATCAAGAAAGGAGCAGGTCCAAGTGCCTTTGCCAAAAGTTCAGAGTCAAAGGTTGTCAAGATAGAGACGGACGGTCTAAATTCTCCATGGAGAACTCATGAGATTGCGAGGACCGTAGGATTGACCTGACTTGCAAAATGGGTAGAGGCTGGAGAAACCCATCACCCAGGAGTCGAGGGTCAACGTGATCCGTTGATCGTGGATTACCCCATGCCGTTGGATCCTTCGTGAATTCGGGGTTCGTAAGTTTGGAGGACAGACCAAATTCTTGGTCGCTCCAAGTCCTGAGGCGTGAAGTGTAGGGAAAAAGATCCAAGCCATTCGATCTTGGCCACGGGAGAACCATTGGATCAAACCCTGTGTGGTATCGCGTTTCAGGGGGTTCGAAGGTTGGGAAACATTGCATTTGGATCGCGAAATTCGTGAAGTGCCGAGCACCGAGGGCTCGTGCAGACAGGTGGCACATACCGTAAGCAGAGACAATGTGGTTGACAGGTGGCGCAAACATACAGCGCGCGGAAAAAGGTCGAAGTGGGTGACAGGTGGCCTACATGTGTCACTATTGAGGAGTCAACACCTTGTTGACTTATCGTGTTTTGGGGATTTGCAAGGGAGGAGCACGAGTGTTCAACACTCCAACTCGAAAAGTCGTGAGTTGCGAGAGGTGCTAGATTTAATCTCTAGCCGACAGTCACTTGTAAAGGCGCTAACAAAGAGGAGCCATACCCATATCGCATCTTGGGTATCAGAGGTTTGGAAAAAGAGGAGTCGAGAGTCTTCGAATCTCCAACTCGTGAGATCGTGAGTCACGAAGGGAGCTTGCGCTAAGGCCTTGGTGGTGATCACTTTTCCAAGGGGCTAAAGAGAGCAGTGGCATTGTGTTTAAAGCACCGAACTCGCGAGACCTGAAAATCCTTCGGGGTCTTAATCAAGGGTTTTGCTTAACTCTTGTTGTGGTTTAGAGAAGATCCTACGTGGATCTCGGCCCGAGGGTCGGGGGTCTGCATCACTCAGTCAATCGGATTTGACAATTTTCTTACCAAATAAGTGCTTACCTATACTAGAACTACCTATGACATATATGTTTATTTTCATATGTAAATGTCAGAATCTAAGAGAAAACTCAACTTTTTTATTTTTCTGAACAATTTATTTCATATATGAATGGTTGTGACTGTGTAAATGTGTTGTTAACTGAGAATGTGAATCGTTATGATTATGTGATTTATACACTTGATCGAAGCAGTATGTATGTCATCTTCTACAATGACTTGTTAAAAAATCAATAATAGTCTTGCACAATAGTTGGATCCTTAAAGGATTTAGAAGCTTTTGATAAAGTTGGAAGTCGTAGGTAAAGCCTCCAAAGTTTGGTAGGCTTAGTAACCTAGAGTCTAGAGAGACCATAAGGAAGACAAAGGGGTGTAAGAGTCTTGAGAGAAACCTAGACTATTTATTCATAGAGCTTGCAAGTATGCAAGGTCTACTTTTATGAAGTAAGAAGACTTTGATAGTCTTCCATGATACCTTACTGTCCTTGAAAACTTTGTAGAATCCTAGAGAAAATTGTGAAATCTATAAGTCCATTTTTATGGATTTTTTTTACCTTGGAGGAAGTTGAATCCAATAGAAATGGTTCACAACCATTGGATCACCATGACTAAAAAAATATGAGTCCTTGATCACAAAATATTGTTTGGAGTGGATTTTCGAAAGGACTTGAAGAACTACTAAAGAAAGACTCTGAACGAGGAGCTCTGAATAGAATGTGGGTCATAGATCCATAAGCTAGCAAGATCAAATCTTGGTCATTGAACAACAAGTGTCCCACTTAGCAAAATGGGGGGTGAAGAGTGATATATTCCAACCTGGACTGCCAACATAAGGATGCGTTTTGTTCATGGATTGGGTTGATGAGATAAGTGTGGCGTATATGGGTAAGAGAGCCTTAGACCAGTGAGAATATATCGACCATAAGTTGGAGTGATCGAAAATTCATCCACGTCGTCCATCGAATAAGGTTCTTCAGAGTGGTTTGGTGATATGGGGTGGAAACACTATGAATAGTAGGATTCCAAGCACTAATCCAAGATGTAGATTCGAGAATGGGTGAGACGTGAAGGTATCCATAGATATATCGTAGGTCCTACCTAGGATTAGGAAAGGATGTGTTGATTACTTGATGATGTGGTCGCCAAATCAATAGTTTATGTGTCCTAGGTGGACATATGCCACCTAGAGATTGGATGATGTTACGATAGTAAGTCCCATTAAGATAGTCGACGAGAGAGAAATAGTCGTCGATCACACTAGATGATGGAGGAGAGATCCAAGTCATTGATCTGTTGTTGAAGGGATGATATCAAAGGGGAATATTCTAGATACTCTAATTTCAAAGTAGATTAACTTCATGAATTGTTTGAGTGTCGAATGGGTGGTATCAAAGAGGAATATTCCTCGATACCGTGTCTATTGGAGATAGAAGTTGGGAAAACCGGGAGAAGGCTGAATATATGATATCAAATGGAATATTATTTCATACCATGTCTATCGAAGATAGTTAAATATGGGTAGATCAGGTGAAGGCCCAAATGATGATGATTGCAGGCTTATGTGGACTGAAGTTCCATAGTGGCAAGTCAGGAAAGTCACACATCGATGCCATGTTGTTGCCACATCATATGGAACGAGCGAAGAGGTAGGAGAATCCATGTGGATGCCACATGGTAGTTTTTGGCCAATAAAGGCCTAGAAAATTTAAGAGGCCATAACGTTTCAACCAGAGCTTAGTTTTGAGCATGGTTACAGTCATTGGAAATCTCTTGATGAGCTGAAGACGATGGTACCCTTGAGAAGAGGTTTCAAGATAATTGAGGAAAATAAAATTTTTAATGTCCCATCCCTTAAAATATACTTAGGGGGTCAGGTGTGTTAGAGGGGGAATCCCCTATAGTTTCTTTTAGAGTATCATCATACTTTGTGGCATTTATAGATGATTACTCTATAAAGGTGTGGGTCTATATTCTCAATTGTAATTTTCCTAGAGGTAAAGGGTGAAGGCTCCAAATATTGGGAACCTTTACAAGCTGAAAGGGAGTACTCAAATAAATGAAGAAATGGTGGTATCCGAGGAAGAAAATGAAACTTTTAAATAATGGCTATTAAATGACTCCATTTTTCGAGAAAATGGGGTTGAAAAAGGTGAGTCCATGTGACTGATGGAATAAAAAAAATTGAAATCCACGTAGAAGTGTTGAAAAAGAGAGACGTGTCTATTTTATTGACAAACAATGTGCATCCGACAAAAAAACATGTAATGCTTTATATACTAGGATATATACTATCCTATCTAAACGTGTTTTAGATCGAATGGTATATATCCCACCATATAAAGCATATGTTGTGTTGTGAGTGCATATTAATCACCCCGTTTCATTTGAATTCCTGCCTTGCATACTATACTAAAAATTGAGAGTTAAAATGAATCTAGATAGAGTAAGGAGCATGCTCAATAATGCTAAGTTGCAACAATAGGTGTGGGAAGAAGCAATCGCTACAACTTGCTATCTGTTAAATATATTACCATATGTTGCAGTAGACTGTAATAATTGTGAAGAGGTATGGACACATCATTCATGTGATTACTCAAATCTAAAAAAAATTGATTGTGATGCTTATGCTCTTATTTCTAAAGATCATCATTTTCAATTGGACCTGAAATAAAAGAAGTATATCCTTGTTGGTTATGGTGATGGAGTGAAGGGATACAAATTGTGGGATGCTATTGCCAAAAAAATCATCATTAACAGTGTTATCCATGTGGATATCAATCTGAATTATCACAATAAGACCAAACATGTTGATGTTAAATACCATTTTATAAGACATCTTATTGATGGAAGTGGAGTAGCTCTTAAGAAAGTCCATACTCGAGAAAATTGTGCAG
>SNQJ01S0198831.1:0-17138 GCA_010110895.2 Picea sitchensis
ACATTTTACATTTTAAGAAGGCATTAAAAACTCATTGAAGGCCTTACTTCTATATAATTACTTTCTCTATTTATTAATAGAATCAAGACTATATCCATATATAATTACTTTCTCTATTTATTAATAGAATCAAGACTATATCCATATAACTAGAAATATTTGGCATATACATGAATATTATTATTTTTTAACTTAGATAATGAAAAACAAAAACTTTCACTTGACAACTCCCTTGTACTTTTTATAATAAATTTTTTCATTTTTCCATAAGTTTAAATAATTTTAATCCCATAAATTTCAATAATTTTAAAACTAATTCAAAGTGAATTGTCAAACACTTCATTTATCTCCTCAATTACAAATTTAAAATTTTAAAAGTAATTCAAAGTGAATTATCAAACACTTCATTTATCTCCTCAATTACAAATTTAATCTTATCTTCATAGATAAATTTTTGAATTTTTATATTTTTCAAATGAATCTTTACTCGAGGAAGCAGTGAAGTAAAGTAAAGTGGAAAAACAAAGTACGATACACTTAGAGTAGATTCATTTAAAATAAAAATATTCATTTAAAATAAAAATATGGACATGTGTAATTAAATAATTTGAATATATAATAAGCACATGTGAAGTTGATAAATCTTCTTTATTTACATCAAATGATGGCAATGATTATTAAATGCAATGGGACGTCTAAGACAAAGGGCTTTATGAAGGCACGGCTTATAATTATCTTATATAACGAACTTGTACCATAAGATAAGGTATGGTAGATATGATTATGATTGAAGATAAAAAAAAAAGATTATGATTATGATTAAAGATAAGGTAGGTAGATATGCTTATGATTAAAGATAAGGAAGTTGTATTAATAGATATGATTATGATTAAGGATATTAAAGTTGTATTGTAAGGTATATGATTATAATTAGAAAAATGTAATATGGGTAGATATGTTTATGATTAAAGATAATAAAGTTGTATTAATAGATATGATTATGATTAAGGATATGAAAGTTKTATCATACGGTATATGATTATAATAGTTAAGAACATGTGTTTCCTTTTAAGAGGTTAYAGGTTCAAATCCAGAGGGAGGTCCCTTGTCCCACAAACACGAGGATYTCATACACCAATTTGATGTACTCGCTTGGCCTTGACCTTAAAAATAGATTATTATTATTATTATTAATTAGAAAAATGTAATATMTGTATGTAAAAAATTATTTAGATTTTTAAAATTTTATTTYTARTTTTAATTAATTTATTTTTTTAACCACTTTTTAATTTAATTTTTTTTTATAGATAATTTATGTTTTGAAAATATTAAATTAAAACTATATGATAATAATAAGAAATACTCACACAATTTTATGGTTTTTAATATAAATTATTATAATTTTTTTTTTATTTAGAGATAAAAACACTAAAACACTTGTATTATTATTGTAGATTTATGTTTTCACCTTATAATATTTTACTCATAGTTTAAATTGAAGCACGTGAAGTTTAAACAAGTAAATAAAATATTTAAATAATAAGAATACATTTTATAATTAAATTATATATATAATTATTTAATATATAATATATTGTTTATATATATATATGTAAAGTTATGTAAAGTAATTGACAATTGTCGAAAACAATTATATAGAAAAAGTCTAAGTCTAGAGTATTATATTAATATTTTGAGGAGATATTAGATATTTAGATCTTATAGATTTTTTTGTAATATTGAAAGAATATTTGACTCTAATAAAATAATAATGTATCTGTTTTGTCTATGTGAAAGAAAAAAATATCATTTTTTTAATCATTTTCTTTTTATTTAATTATATTCATATTATTAAGTATCATTAATATGATATTTATTGTTTTGTGCAAAGAATAAAATTGATAATATGAAATGCATTATATTATAAATAATGATCCCTAATTACTTTTTTAAATACTAATTATATTAATTAATAAATAAAATTGATTATTTATTAATCATGCTGCACATAATATAATATAAATTATGATTTGAGTTTGAATTCAAATCCCTAATTAACCTTTTAAATATCAATTATATTAATTAATAAATCAAATTCATTATTTATTATTCGTACTACATATAATATAATATAATAGAAACTATTATTTATTATTCATACTACATATAACATAATATAAACTATAGTTTGAGTTTGAATTCAAACAACGTCTAGCATATATGCATGTGTGCTTTTGGTTTGTGTCAGGAATACTGTATGTTTCAAGAAAACTCTAGACGTCCTTATGCAATAATAGTGCAAACTTTTAATCACACCTAATCTCTTGTTTGATTTTTTTTATAGTGACACATCATATCTCTGGTTTAATCACACCTAATCTCTTGTTTAATAGTGACACTTAATCTCTTGTTTAATCACACCTAATCTCTTGTTTGATTTTTTTTAATCATGACCACTTAGTTCGGTGATCATTAAAAAAAAATGTACCCATGACTCATTTTACCTAAGTTATTGCTAGAAAAAAGATGTCTCATTCCATTGAATGAGGCAATAATATCATTGTTCACTATGCATGAATTGATTTTAAAAAATTACTTTATTAATAATTGATCACTCATTTTTTCTAAATATACATATTATATATTTGAAAGGGATCTTAGCATCTTAACATTATAGTATATATTGAAAACTTGTGTTATTTATATATTTTAAAAGGATCTTAACATTATAATATATATAAAACTTGTGATATGTATTTTATGTTTGATTTAGTTTTAGAATAATTTATTTTATATGATTTTAATTAGCGTAACAAATACTTTGAATTTCATTATTTTTCATACATAAGAACATAAATATGAGGGTAACAAATATTTTTAATTTCATTATTTTTTATACAAAAGAACATAAATATGAGGATACACTTACAATGATCAAGGAAGAATTAAAAAATAAATCATAAATTGAAAAAAATTGTCTCATAAAAGTAAAGAGGTTAGGAAAAACAATTAAACATAAAGATGGGTTGATTCGGATTAAAGTAAGTGATCATGACGATCAAAATGACATACTCAACAAAACTCCAAGATTAAAATAAATAAAAATATTTATAAATGAAGACCTCTTTCCAAAAACCCAAGTGTAAGTAAGGAAATAAGTTCAAAAGGTAAAAAAAGATAGGACGGAAGGAAAATGGGAAATAATTAGGAATCGAAATGTTGTTACTAGGGATAGAGACTAGAAAGATAATAACAAATACAAATTTGGGTCACTCTAGATACTCTCATGGAACTGTCGTGGTTTTCCATGGAGAAAACAATATATATTTATTTGGATATTGGGGAAATTGATAATGTATTTCTGGTTGAAACTTGGAATCATTAAGAATCTAAAGTCCTCAACATAGAAGGATTTGTACTGTGGTCATCCTTCAACAAGAAACCCCCCCCCGTAGAGGAATTGGAGGCATAGATTTCTATATAAAAGAGAACATTTCTCCTCACAATCACCTTCATAAGAAAAACCCTTTCATTTAGTACATTTGGATGGATATTTATGATATTAATGCTAAGAATATTTATCAATCTATTACTTCACACCTATCAATTCTTATTTTTATAAGAAAAACAATCTAGATAAGGATTATCCCTACAAAAACTTAGAACATGATATTTATAACTTGAGAAATGAAGGTAGTATCCTCTTTCTAGGAGAATTTAATGCTAGAATTGCAACTGATGACGCTATTCTTCTAAGAAATGATTCTAACCCTAATCCTCTCTGGTTGTGTGAGGACACCATTCTCACAAACAGGTACAAAAGAAACTATGCGTACCTAACCGATAATTTATTTGGTACCAAGCTAATTAAGATATGTAGTTTTCAATATCTAATAATTTTCAATGGTCTAATGAAGTGGCCAAATCATAATCAGATGAATTTGTTCCATGAGTTGAGTAGTAGTGTCATAGATTATGTTATATCCAATATCCTTCTATACAACAAAATAGCAAAATTTAACCTTTTAAATGACCATGAGCATGACTCTGATCATAGACCTTTTGTGTTAACTTTGAACTTTGTCATGCACAAAATATCCATTTAAGAAAATTTTGGTAACCAAATGCAATTTATTTTTGACAAGAATAAAGTTGATATTTTCTTAAATAACTTAAATAGTGAATTAAATATCTTATCTTATAAGAACAATATTAAAGACCCGTATCATAATTTTAATACGATCCTCTCTACTTATATTAACAAATTCTCTATCGAGGTGTTATGTAAAAGGAATAATAGAACAACAAGCCCTTGGTATGATAAAGAGTGTAAAAATGATAGAAACTCCATTAGGGACGCCTATAATGAGTCCTTAAAATATGAAAAGATAAATAGATACAAGGCCCTAATTAAAAGGGAAAAAAGGAACTACATGAATATAAAGCAAGAGAAGCTTTTGTAGCTATATAAGTTAGATCCTAAGATATTTTGGAGGTAAATTTAGACTGATAAAAATGAGGAAAATAATATGATCCCATTGAAGTACTGAAACTCCTACCTAAAAAATATTTATGAATCCCCTATTGTTGTGGACAACATTCCAAACGTTTCTATAGAGGAAAACATATTTTCTATACAAGACATAAATTTTGGCATTAATCAACTCATAAAAGGGATCTAAGGACATTGAAGGATATCAAAATGAAATATTAAAAATCGGAGGGCCTATCCTCACCACTCACATACACAAGATCTTCAATTTAGCAGTCAAGTAGGGCTTCCCTTAACCCTAGACTCAAAGCCTCATTGTTACTATCTTTAAAAGTGGGGATAAAATAAATGCCTCTAATTATAGGACCACTATGATTAGCCCTATCTTAGCCAAGTTGTAGATAATTAATTTGGAAAGGAATATCATCATATGGATTGAATGCCACAAAAAAAGAGCTAAAGGGAAAGTTGGCTTTAGAGGATATCACTCAACTATGGACCATATTATTATGCTTAGGATCATTGCATAGGAGTTCCATAAAAATCAATATCCTTTTTTGTTTCATTTCTTTGACACAATGTCGAGGACTAATTTTTGGAATAGGTTAGAAGAGCTCAAAGTTCCTTCTGAGCTAAGATTAGTTGGAGTATGGTTATATGAGAATTTTATTTCCAATTTAAGTAACATTGATGGATGGTCGGAAGAAATTAGCAGTAATATAGGAGTCAAAGAAGGTTGTCCCTTGTCCCTTGTCCCTTGCCCTCTTTGAAATATACATTGAAAAGTTCGAATATTGTTTGGAAGATGCTAGTTGTACTAGCTCATTAATGTCTCTAGTATAGTCATCATCCTTCGTATTTATGCAGATGATATTGTTCTTATGGAAAGGAATCTATATGACCTTGGTAAGAAACTAATAATCCTCAAGGGATTCTTCTCTAGTATGGGTATGAATTTGAAAAATAACAAAACAAAAGTTATGATAATTAAATCCCAAAATATTACCTACAATACATTCATATATGAAAACACTATCTTGGAGGAAGTGTGTTCATACAAATATCTTGGAATCGACATTCATCATAAACTTAATTGGAACCATATCATTGAGAAAAAGATAAATGGAGGGTGGAAATTTATTATGGGCTTGAAAGAAAGTCTAAATTTGCAGAATACTAATAATATTAAAAATATTGTTACGTCTAAATTTAAGGAGAATATGTGGTGTGATAAATAATTAGAGGACAAAATAAAATTAGGATACTACAAGGAGGTGGTCCACCCTAACCTGAAGGACAAAAATTATATCTTTTCTATGAATAACACAAAGAATAAAAATCAACATTACTAAAATTCAAACCAACTCCCATGAGATACATAGAAAAATTGGGCATTGGACAATTCCCAAAAAAACATGGGATGAGTAAATCTATCATCTTTGTGAGACTAAGAGGGTGGAAGATGAAAATCACTTTCTCCTGTATTTCCCTACGTATAATCAGATTATATCGCAATTTCAAAATATATATCACAATACTGACCTTCCTAACCACCTGATTCATCAAAACTATGGTGATCTTGGAAAGATTTTCATAAATATTTTCAAAGACAGAAATAAAATTCTAAATAAATCTACGTAATTTGTTATATTTGTTAATGTCCAATAGACCCAATTTGGTATTATTGGATGTTAATCATCATCATCATCATATACATATTAAAAAAAAATGTTAAAACATATGGATTGTATGAAGAAACTAAAAAATTTAAAGAAAAAGTTATCAAACCAAGATTGGTCTATCAGACCCTAAGAAAGGTAAGAGATTACCTAGAATTCTTTAGAATTTTATTTCTTTGCTTGAAGAGAATTAGGAGAAGAATTCCAAGATCGTTGTAGTTTTGATGACTTAGAAGATTAGGAAGGTTGATATTATGACAAATATTTTGAAATTAAAGATCTAATTTGGGTATATGTAGGGCACTCTAGGAGAAAGTGCTTTTCATCTTCAACCATCTGAGTTTCACAAAGGTGATAGATTCATTCATGCCATCGTGTCTTGAGAATTGTCCAAAATCTATTTTCACTATGCACCTAATGAGAAATAGTTCTTATTTTAGAAATATTGGTTCTCTTCCTTAGCCTAATCAAAATAGAGAGGTACTATTGATCTTCAAGATTACGGTTAACCACCTCCCTATAGTATCTCAATTTTATTTTATCCTCTAATTCTTTATCACACTAAATATTCTCCTTAAATTTATCTTTAATAATATTTTCAATATCATCAGTATTATACAAAATAACTTCTTCCTTTATTCCCCAATGAGTTAGCCAAGACTTGGAACATTATGCCATCCCCTTTTGAGCCACTTGTGATTTTGTCTAGAATCTGAAGCAATTTTAAGAAGCCTTGTGTCATCCATGTTTTCTATATTGTTCTTGTACATTAAGTGCCTAATCATAGTCATGATTTCAATAGGGGAAAGACTCACTTTTATGAGGAGGATAGGATAGGGTGTATTTCCTTTAATTTTGAGATTATAAGTCATAAAATTGTTTTGGATATCCTTTATCTTTATCTAGGATTCTCAAGAGATATTGTATCCCAAAACATGAGATCTATATAAGATAACGGGAGTGAAAAGAGACTCAAAGAGGAGATTTTTATTATCCCATAGCTAAAGGTTAACTAATTTAGAATTCAAGTGTGTAGATTTATACAGTTAATCATAATGTATGAGCTTGAGATTTATGGAAAACACTATGTCAGAAGTTTTTTAGAAACATCCAATATTTCTAGTGAGCACTCCACCCATAATCAAGGACAATTTAATCTCTAAGATGCTAAAAAAGGGTGGTGAGGTGAAGTATTTAAAGGAAAGAAGATGACCATTNCTTTCCTCTTTTCTCCTCAATGGCCACATTGTAAATTAATTATTTTAATATTTCAATGATGATGATGATGATGATGACGATGACTAATTTCCACTGAGACCAAATTGATTTATGAGACCTTAAGAGGGTAAGGGATTACTTGCAATTATTTGGAATTTTGTTTATGTGCTCAAAAAGCATTAATAGAGGTTTTCCAAGATCTCCATAGTTTGTTGAGTTAAAAGGTTAGGAANTGACGAGAAAAGAGGATGTAATCGTGAAGATGGCTACAAACTTAGCCAATATTGGAAGCCCACCATAAATCCCCTCGGTTAGTACATCCGTCCCCTTATATTTATTTTTAATTTACTTTTTCTCTCTTTCAAGGGATCTCCTCCATGCTCCTATCTCTTTGGACCTATAATTTTTTTTTTCCTTTTTCTTTGTTGTTTTGGTTCTTTACCCTATTCTAGAAACTTTTTGAAGTCAATTTTTTTTTTTACCTTAATCTCCACCTTTCCTTTGAATAACATAATCTCTATAATTTCATTAGATTCTTATTTTTAATTTCTCCATTCAACATGGAACTCTACCTCGTTTTAAACCTTCTTTTAATACAATTAAGTTTTTAAACCCTATCTTCCTCCTCTATTCAATCAATTTTCCTCAAAATTTCCTTTTCTCCCTCTTCTGTCACGTCGCATTATAATAATTTAATATTGAAATATTTTAATAATTGTATATTTTATATTTTAATAGTTTAATATTTAATCGCCCCCCCCGCCTTTCCTCTTTTCTCCTCAATGGTCACATTGTAAATTAATTATTTTAATATTTCAATGATGATGATGATGATGATGATGATGATGACTAATGTCCACTGAGACCAAATTGATTTATGAGACCTTAAGAGGGTAAGGGATTACTTGCAATTATTTGGAATTTTGTTTATGTGCTCAAAAAGCATTAATAGAGGTTTTCCAAGATCTCCATAGTTTGTTGAGTTAAAAGGTTAGGAAGGTTGGTAGTGTGAAAAATAATTTTAAATTGAGATCTAATATGGATATAGGCTAGAACTTAATATATAATCTCAATACCCTCTCTTAATACCTTTTTATATCATTTTTAGACCTAATGACCTAACAACCTTATTCATTAATTGAACAATATTTTCATTTTCATTTTTTCCCCTCAACGACCATCTCCTTTCCTTTAAATACTTAGACTCAACACACTTTTCTAACATCTTAGAGATTCAATTGTCCCTGATGATGGGTGGAGTGTCCACTCAAAATGTTGGATGTTTCAAAAAAACTTTCGACGTAGTGTTTTTGAGAAAGATCATGCTCATAAACAATTTACAATCATTTCCAAGCCCATAATAATCTTTCCACCTTCCAAGTATCCTTTTCTCAACGCTATAGTTCCAATTGAGCTCTTCATGAATATTGATTCCAAGATACCTGTACGAAGAAACTTCCTCGAAGAAATTGTTCTCATAAATGAAACTATAGTAGGTGATCTTTTTGTTGGATTATTGAGAGGAGGGGGGTTGGGTGTGTTGGCGACGGAAGTCACTCCTGGATTGCTAGCAGGAGCAGAGCCCGACGCCTAACAGTTTTTTATGTCACGGTTTGTTTATAGATGGGGTGACCGAATGGAAGCCAACTCAAAATGATATCATTTGAACTTCAAAACTAGGCCAGGCATTCATAGGTGAGTGAGGTCTTATATAAACTTCAGACAGTGAGTTGTAGTAAAGGGTGAACATGCAGAAGACTTATATGGGAAGAGTCCAAAGGGCTGTTACGAACGACAGGTTCCTAACAGACTATAGAAGAAGGCATCCAAACGCAAGGTCTTCTTGCATTTAAATACAAAAAACCATAGAATACAATAATGCAACGATAAATCATTTATCATAACAGAACTGCAATAATTCGCGCGAATCAGTCAATCACGAACTCTCTAAGCATGAGACGAAAATTAGATGGAGCAAGAAAAAACTGTCTGTTATAAAACAAGATATCTCAAATACAGATGCATATCCAACAAACTAGGATGTATGTTAAACTTTACAGTAGGGATCTCTTCTCTACCATCGATACCCCTCAAATTACAAAGACTGAGTTCATATATACTCAGAGAAAATTGCCTCATAGAGGCGTGCTCAGTCACCCAAGGCTTGGTGTCACTTCACTTTAGTCAAACTCGTACTGATATCTTCTTTTATTATTTAAGTGCCATCTTAACTACGCAAGGCTCTTTACGGAAGTGAATTGAGCCATTAAGTGTCGAGGGCTTTGGCGTCATGGTCTATGTTAGTCAAGGTCTTGACATGGCTTCTTTGTAAAATTGATACATAGCGGGACCTCAGCAGGCGGAGCGGCTTGCGAACCTCCATTCCTTAGTTGATGAATGAAGGAAGTCCCAACCACCGGCCTTTTGCCGTCATTTACTCCATGCGAAAAAGTAAAGAATCCCGGATCGATGCGTCACGGTCGCTTAATGATCCCCTTCTTCAAGCCCGAACTTGGCTTTTCGGGCCTTCTTTATGCAACCCCTTCCTTTCCCAAGTGACCATGAATATGACCATATCTTCCGGCTCGTGAATATGAAAGGGCTAGCCTTTGTTGATTGAAATCGCGAGGAGCGATATGCTGAGAAGGTTTAATCTGGCACCACGCGTCCTTCATGATTTGACGGTTCTTACTTCTCACGGTGATGCCATGGGCTCGGGTCCGAGATTCTCGGCCTTCATGCCTCATGGATCACAACATAAATGCCGGGACTTCTCGGCAAGATCCGAGAGCTTTTAATGCCACGTATTTCACTTTCGTTATTTCTGCTATAGCCCCCCGCGCCTCCGGTTGTCGGGATATCTCTTCTTGCAATCTCGCGATCCCCGTGCCCAAATTCACGAACCTTTTCTTGCAAGGTCCGATCTGTGATCCTCGATGCGATCCAGCGGTTCTCGATCGGATCAATGGCTATCCACCTCCCTCGGCTTCGGCGTCCCTCGTGACTTGGTACCCAATAATTGAGTCTTTACCTGCCGAACTCGAGTCCTTGAGTTCAATAACCGCGACCCTTGAGC
Organism: Picea sitchensis; assembly: GCA_010110895.2. Classification (NCBI taxonomy): domain Eukaryota; kingdom Viridiplantae; phylum Streptophyta; class Pinopsida; order Pinales; family Pinaceae; genus Picea; species Picea sitchensis. The sequence goes on from SNQJ01S0198831.1 coordinate 10,466, forward strand.
GCTGCGATCAGCGGCCCTCGTAACTTCGCGAGTGCCTACTGAAGGATTCCGACCATTGACCTCCTTAAAACTTTAAGTGCTATACATGACGCGACTCGGTTAATCTGCAATTACCTGCCGACCGTTGATCTGCGCCATGAAGGCAGCAGATCTTTATTGATGACACTTTGCCCGCTCGCTTGATACGCTACTTGGAAAAGGGTAGGAATTCTCCGTCTTTGCGTAAGCATTTAGTGCAACTTAGAGACAGAATGCTCGAACCATGACAAAATTATACCGGCTAACATATAGGCTCCGCGGGATAGAGTCATCCCAATGATGCTCTAAGAACTCCTTCTACAACCTCAGTGCCTTGCTATTGGGATATGGAGTCACTTATTAGGCGAAAACATACAAAAGAAATGAAGAAAAGAACTAAAATACAATATTTACAAACAAAGGAGAACGTCACAAAAGGCTCAAATAAAAAATCAAAAATGCCCATTCACGAGAACATTTGAAAACTTCTTCACCCTCTAGATCTTGCAATCCATAGGTGTTGTTAGAGAAAATATTAGAGATTTTAAAGGGGACGATCCAGAGAGCGTCGAACTTTCTATTCTTGCCTTTATCTTTGTCGGGTGTACTTAATGCAAATCCACAGATCTCAAACTCCTTTTCACGACCTTCCTGTCAAAGCCTACTTGATCTTCTGGCGATGGTATGAGCTGCGTCCTAAACGTTCTGCGAGTCTGTTGCATTTCCCACTATCGATGGATTCTTCTGATCATATGATCCGGTTCTCCCTCATAGTCTTGAAAGAACTTAGCCACAGGAAAGCCGGTGATAGGAAAACAGCCTCTCCTCCATACACACTAGTTGAGCTTGACCGAAGTGCCCTGAGACTTCTTTGTGGTGACACAATCGACCCACAGAGCAAATTTCGAACTTTGAATCCCGGGCTCTTTTGTTATCCTCTAATAATCTTATGATCTTTCGCCGGGCTTTGTTAGAGGATTCCGGCTAAACCATTGCCACGAAGGGATAGTAGGGAATTAAGGTGAACTAGTAAGATCACAGGCCCTTTCCCTGAAACTTAATTAAAAGTTCGATTTGAAAGGAAGCGGAATTATCGGTGATGATTCTCTTTGGGACAGCCAAATCCGACTATGATATCCTCCGGGGAAAGGCGATAACTACTTTGTGTGATAAACTACGGTGGGGACCTATCCCACTTGGTGAAATGTCGGTTGTCGGGATCCATCTATGTTGACCACTTGAGGGAGGATGAATTTCTCCAGATCGAAGTCAAACTAACTTCTGTTGAAAAGGTGCCAAAGCTACTATGGGCTTCAATGGCGTGATTTGAGTTGTTTCTTTCCTGAGAATTTTGACATTTGATGCAAGCTCGATCTCCACCAAACATCGAGAGGGGGAACAAAAGTGGGCCGGTATGCCATCTCGAGATATCTTGTGGTAGTCTTCGGAAATGATGACCTCCACAAGGCAGCTATGAAAATCAAGCGTAACCATGGGCCTCTGCGAGGAATGTAAGGCATCTCGGAAAATACCCCTAGAGGGTCCTTCCGGTACAAGGTTTGGTCAATGAGGGAATGCTTGTGCATGAGCTTAAAACCCTCACTTTACTTTCCACTCCATTGGGGCTTCAACTCTGCGGAAAATCTGAGAATGTCACGATACTAGGCACGTGCGCGGTCATCCCTCTTGAGAGCCTTGGCTAGGCGATTGACTTCTTTGAGATCCTAAATGGGGCATTGATGAAAACAACTCCCAAGGCTTATTGGTTAGTTTCCGGTGATGGCTTGTGACCTTGCCCCTTAACCATCTTGGTGGGATTAATCTCTAGCTCAAATTATAGGATCTTAGCGATCCATTATTTCGCATCTACGTCGGGCTACACAAGGATGTCCTTCCAGTGGAAGGAACATCGTTGTTACTTTGAATGCAAGAGCATTAGACTCGAAAGCTTTAAGAGATTTCACTAGGCATAGGCACGCTTCTCCATGATTTCATACACACTTTTCTGCGTTTCTTAGCAGCTCTGGCGAAAGAAGGCGATGTTCTCACACCCTTCTTCATTTTCTCTGATAAAGCCCATTTGCCCTTTGTATCCGGAAGCAAAGGAAAAATCAATCCTTGGAATAGTCGGGCGGTAAAACGAGTGCCTCGATCCAAACGCTTTTATTTGGTCAAAAGATGCCCGGGACTCAACAGTCAATCTCACTTCGCTTCCTTTCTAAGCATTGTGATGTGTTTTACCAATTCATCAAAATTTGAAACTGAATCTCCTCGGGAAGTTAATCTTTCCTAGAAATGCCTAGACTTATTTCTTAGACCTGCCCACGGGAAGTGACAGGGCCGAATTGCTTCTACCCTGTCAAGATCAATCCTCACTCCCTCGACACTATATGGCCTAATAACTTCCCCTCCTTCATAGCAAACAAAGATTTCTTGGGGTTCATGGATAGGCCAAACCTTCGACACTTAAAGAAGACTCTCTTCAGATGAAAGCGGTGCTCCTTGTCTGTCTTAGAGAAGACCATGATGTCATCCAAATAAACCACAAAGCTGGTCCTTCTCCCGATGGAAGCAGCTATGTCCATGGATGTTGAAATGTGGCTACCGCATTCATCAACCCAAATGGCATTTTGGCATACATGGAATGTGCCCCGAGGGTAGTGAAGATTGTCTTTCTCATCTCGAGGCAGTACGATGTTGATTATATCTAAAATTCATCAAATCCATGGATATCCTAGATGCTTGAGTTACCCTACGCAATATATGTTCCATCTTAGTGGGGGTAGTGTTGATAATATGAGCTTACGATTCCGGGTTTACGAAATTGTACAAAGCGATTTCTCGCTTTTCTTCCTTCTGGGACCAAATTTGTACCCTTTCGAATATCTCAAAGGGGACAATAGTCGGGCATCTAAAATCTTCTCAACTTCTTTCTCCATGACAGGTAGCTACATGGGATTTATTTGTCTCAGATTCTATCTAAATGGTTTAGCCTCTTCCTTTGGAATTAGGATCTTGTGCTTTCGATGATAGATGTGGTTATGCGTCTTGAGGTCATCATATGTCCAATCGCGAACACATCGGTGAACTCTCTAAGAAACTTCGTGTACTCGGCCTTCTGTTCTTCGGTCAAACTACTTGATAATTTGACAAACTTGGGCTCCTCAGGTGTTACTTAATGTTGCATTTAGTTGTCTCGGCTCTCATCTCTGAGACCCTGTCCTTTACTGGTACATCATTCCCATCGAACAATCTTTCTAAAGGGACAAGTCCTCGAAATGTGATTGTTGGGCAGTGAATGATTTGATGATTAGCGATTTCATTTAAAAAAATCTCAGGATGAGGGTCACCTTCAAAATCAGGATCTTGGTCAATATACAATGCAGAAAATTCGTCAACTGATTGGAGAAACCTTTCAAGTTCGAATCATCCTCGGAACACCTTCAATGCTTGACATTGTCGACACAAATGACCTATATCTTATATCAACATCATTTTTATCATGAAATGAGGAGAATTTGAGCAAACTAAGACGATAAAGAATCGTAAAGTATTTTCTCCCTCGGAATGAAAAATGTTAAAAAGCCAGAAAATTATCAATAAGGTCCCATGCTTCATTCCGATAATTCCTAAGACATGGATTATGGGCACGATAAGAATTCATATCACGTTGAATAATCGCTTCGGCATCTCACGAATATATTGTTATTTCTTCAATTCCCATTTCCTTTCCAGCCCTCATACCCAGAACAAGAACTTCATATTCCGCCATGTTGTTGGTGGCCAGAACAAGGGCTTCATACTCTGCCATGTTGTTGGTGGCTTCAAATTCTAGCTTGTATGACAAGGACATGACTTCCTGACAAGGTGATATGAAAACCACTCCAGCACCAGCGCCTTCGCTAGAAGAAGCTCCGTCAAAAAACGTCTTCCACACAGGGGAGCTTTGAGGGGAAATCGGATGACCAGGGCTGGGGTGCTTTCTGATTAGTAAAGAGATTTCAGGAGCATCGGTACGCTGCAGCAAACTAGACCCCAAGTCCGTGTCAAGTGCAAAGATGGGCTGATTGGTAGGGTCTGCTTCATCACTGACAATATAGGCCAGCTGGGCTTCTCTGCATAATCTCCTTTGTTCCCCTCCGAAGACTGGAATGGTGGCATATGTGAGATCCATCTGTAGTGTCCCTCCCATTTTTTTGATCCATGATCTAGACAACAACATACCAAATTTAGGGGGGACATCGGCTACCACAATATCCATGACCACACTTTTCATGGGCAACTGAAACAGGGAAACCGCCAGGTCTTTGATGACTCCTAGGCACTGCACTCTCCTTGAATCAAAAGAGTATAAATCATGGTAATCCCTGGTCACTTCTAATCCCAACTCTTCCATTACTATTTTGGGCATAAGGTTATGGGAAGCCCCTGAGTCCATGAGGCAGTTATGCAACACTTTATCATGTATATTCAGGGATGTGTAGAAGGGAGGGGATGAATCATCTCTATCTTCTACCATGGGCCCTAAGACGACTGCAGGCTTTTCATCTTGAAGGTTTATTGAGTCAGAGGGAGGCTGGGGGGATTCAGATTGTAGCAACTTGGAGAGGGACCTTTTGAAATCCTCATTTTTAACTAGCTCAGAGAGAGGTACAGGAATCCTAATCTTTTGAATCTCATGGTCAAAATTAAAGTAGGGGATAGGTTTAGGAGCTTCTCTTACCTTAGTGACAAGCTCTTTGGCTGCTGGTGAAGCACTCTGAGTCTTCTTTTCTTTAGCTGTGGCTGTTTCAATTTTAGTAGGCCTATCTGCTATGAGGGGTTGTTCTGAGCTGTCAAAGTCTCCTTCTTTCCTTCTCGATCTGAGATTATGTCTGTTAGAAGTGTGACCGGCCCTATGTTCTTCACCCAACTCATGAATTTGAGCACTCATCAGTGATTCTTCGTATGTGGACTGCGTCAAATGGGGAAAAGGGGGAGCTTCTTCAATACAGTGAATCTCAGGGCCAAACTTGTCTATCTCCTCTCTTTCCTCATGATCAACTAGGTTATTTTGGAGGGGAGCTTGAACCCTTTGATCTTCTCTGTCCTTTCCCCTTTGTTCCCTCGGGAAAACCTAAGGCATATTGCTAGCAGGTCGTCTGAAACCTCTATTATCATTGTTCTGGGGATTTCTATACGTGGGCTTCCCTTCTAATTCCAACCTTTCAATCTTGGCAGCAAGTGATTTTAGTGTTCTAGTTGTCTCATCTATCTGATGGGGCAAGGGAGAGGAACTGGATGAAGAAGCTTCAGGCCTGTTCTTGGATGTACTTCTATCACCTACATTACTGAGTCAGTTGACAACCAATATGTTAGATTCCACCTCCACGGCTGCATCCTACATGAGGGCCAACGTAATAGCTCTTCTCTCCCTTAGAAGTAAGCAGAAATCAGGATCAAAAGCGCTAGAGTAAGTGATCTTTGCAGAAGCTTCAGAGGGTTTTATCTCAGCAGGGATTCTGTTGTACATTTTATTAAATCTCTTGGAGAAGTCGGAGACAGACTCTCCTTCCTTTCTTTTCAACGACCCAAACTCTGTCATGTAATACATGAAATCCTTTTTTATCTCCCCACTGTCTCAGAAAGGTACTATCTAAATCTTCGATCCCATCAATAGATCCGGGAGGTAGGGCCTTGAACCATTTTCTAGCCTCTCCTTGGAGACTATGGACAAAAATCCTCATCCATACGTCTGCATGCATGATGACATTATCATCTGTGAAACTGTAAAAGGCTTCTAGGTGTTCATCTGCAGTTACATCCCCTTCACTCGTGAACTTGGGTAGTTACTTGAGGTAACCATCTGCTAGGAGGGCGTTGAGGGGCTGAGGTAACACAAGGGGGGCATACCTAGCGGCTATAATAGCCTCCATCCTGGTCATAGAGGGATTTTCTCTGGCCATAGGAATATTAGGTGGAGGAGAACTTGGAGGAGAAGGAGTTCACGAAGGGGATACTGGGAACGAGTCCTGAAGTGGAGTGGGAAACAAGAGAGGATTTGAGGAGAATGCTAACGAACTCAAGTCGGCAGGTGCTTTTCTTTGTGCAGGAGTGGGAAAATCCTCTACAATCACAGGTCTTCATCGATAAACATCTTCAAAGGAGAGGGGAGTGACAAGGATTTCTCCCTCCAATTCCAGACCAGGCGGGGAAAACTCAGCAGGAACACTCCCAAAATTCAGGAAATGGGAAATCTATGAAGGAGGTCTATCAGGAAACTGAGGAGGAAGAAGAGGAGTTCCTACAGAAGGAAATGGAAGACTACCTGTTTCAGCGGTGGAAGCTTCTTCTTAAGGGGCCTTTCCTTTTCTGAGAACCACCTTTGGATCAGTTACAGGTGTAGCTAAGGGCAGCTGTGGATGTGACCGCGTATGTCTGCCTCTGGAAGCCACAATTAAAACAACGGGTTCACTCCAGTGGGGTCGTCACAAAGGAGTCACCAGGTGCACAGTAGCAATATCAATATTTTTGATACCTGATGCACCTTTAGAATCAGCTGATCGTTGTTGTTCTGCCCAGGGAAAATCTTCAACTTCGTCCCCGACAACGGTGCCAGAAATGTTGGCGAAGGAAGTCACTCCTGGATTGCTAGTAGGAGCAGAGCCCGACGCCC